>JANHFX010023030.1:0-45670 GCA_027560015.1 Chloroceryle amazona | reverse complement strand
AGAGGGAGTTTCAGCAAGAGAATTCCTGGCTAACACCTTTGCTGAGAGAGCTAGGACGAGACGTTTGCCCTTTTAGGGGTGAGCCGCAGCTGCAGGGCTGGGGAGAGGCTGGGGAGCACCCCGGCTGAACGCAGCAGCAGCCTGGCACGACGAGGAGAGACGGAGCAGGAAGAGAAAGAAGAGGAGGCGGAGGAGGAGAAGGAGGAGGAGGGAGCCACCCTATAGCTTTGGAGGGAATTCACAAAGCCCCTCTCTGCACTGGTTTAAAAAGGGGGTGGGGTGGGGCTGTGAGTCCCTTTCTAAGAGGCGGTGGCGGGGTGCCCTAGGGAGGGGGCAGGCTCCGGCTGGTACTTACTGGGTATCCTTCCCGGGAGGAGGATGCGGGCTTGTTTGGCGGAGTTTGCAGCCGGAGACACGCTCGGCTAAGCTACGAGCAGCGGTAGCGGCGGCGGCAGCACATGGCAGGAGTACGACAGCATCCAGAGCCTCTGCAGCGCAGGGGGAGGGGAAGGGCTGGGGGTCGTCCGAGACCCCGCAGGCTCTGAGGTACCAAGTCTGGGCACCCCGAAAGAAGGGGACTCCTCCCCTTTCTCTCTTCGCGCCGCGGACAGGGATAGACACCTCACGACAAGGCAAAAGCAGAGCTGAAAGATGGCCAGGCTGCAGGGAGGAGACAGGAGAGCTGGGAGGGAGGCCGGAGTCCTCTCGGGGACCCCCTAAGCTCTCAGACGGGTGCAGGGAAATGAAGAACACTTGGCTTTACCTTGTGCAATTACCAGACACTCGCCGCTTTTCAAGTCTGCATTCTCCCTCCTCTTCCTCCTGCTCCAGGCTTTCCCTCATACCCAGAACAGGCTGGTAACACCAGAAAGGTCTCCAGTTCCAGCTACAATACGTGCCCCAGCTCCCCCTCCCTCAGCCAGGAAAACAAAACCCCAGCCCCTCTCGGGGCCTGAAGGAAGATTGAGACGTTAACCCTGTCCTGCCTCCTCTCTTACACAGTGGAAATCGACTCCTTGTGTGAAGGGGATTGTTCGCTGGGTGATGGTTTAGCGGAGCGAACCCCAAATTCACATGGTTCATGGATCAGCGACCCATATCAGAGCCAGTCCTGAGGTCCATAGGCAGGACTTTCTGAATTTTCAGGAAACATGGTTGTGATCTAAACCTGGTGTCTGTGACAATTCGCCCCTGCATTTTGCCCTGTACTTCTTTTTCCTCAACTGCCTTCTCTGTCTTGCTTTCCTATCTGTTGCTCTTATGTTAGCTAACCTTTTAAGACAAGGGAGAAATTTGCCCCGGTGAAAAGAAAAAGCTGCCTAAAAAGTATGGCTCTCTTCAGGAAACTTTCCGTGAGGGTTGGCACGCTGTATTCGTATCCACATTCAGAAGCTAAATAAATACACATCTCCATGCTTGTCCCCGGTCTTTGTTCAACCTGAAACAGGAAGGGGAAATCAGCGTTTGTGAATCCACACCTTCATTTGGTGGTGGTGTGCAAGATCCTAGAAAGCAGTCCACAGTTAGAAGGAACTGGGTGGAAGTAGTGCTGCAAGTTTCCTTGGAGGGAAGGTGCTGGGTGTCTCTCCCTAATCCAAGCACCCCTGTGGCTCTTGTTTTGTGCTGTACAGGAGAAGGCGGGAGAGGTTGCTCTAAGGGAGGACATGGTGAGAATGATAATGAGCCTGCTCGGTTAGACTTGCATTTGAGATGATTGTAATGATGACATCAGGAGCACAACATATTTCCTTTGCAAGCAAACAATGATGCATTCTGAAGAGGCTTCAGGATCCCCGTTGATGTTACTTGTGCAAAATGAATGGAAACATAAGGGAGGGTAGGTTTTGCTAATTGTGCTCTGTGATCATTTGAATCACGTTTGGAAAATCTTTTAATGATTCCAATAACCAAAAAGGCTTCAAAGAAGGCTTCTGAACCCCCAGGAAGCTCATTTTTAAAATATGTAGCAGCAAAGAAGTATTTATACAAACACATATATAACATAAATAGGCGTGTATATAACTTTTTCTCAGCATTCAAAGCAATTTCCAGTTTACTGACATCTTCCTTACACATTACTGGGAAAAAACAACATATAGACATATATGACTCAATTGTGCCATCCTAACCCAAGCACCGCTTTGTCTTTCTGCCATAACTATCAGCAGATAACCGATGAGGTGGCTTTTGTGCCACAGACATCTGCCCACTGAGAACTCACCTAAGATCACCAAACTCAGGCCTCTGAGAGGCCAGCAGCATTAAATTCCTGCTGATGTCACGGGAAGTCTATAGCCAAGAGGTGAAATCTTCAGTAGCTCATATCAGAAACACATCCTGATTATTACTGTATAAAGAAGAGGAATTTTCATGTGGCCATATGAATTCTTTCTTATTAAACTGAACTTAGAGAGACATCATGTATTTGTTTGACCTACAGTAACACTAAGTAGATAATAATGGCACAATACCATATTCCTGTTTCTTGTACCCTGTTAATGTTCCCATATTCCCACAAAGCATCTGTAAGCTCTACATAAACATTTGCTCTAGCTATACGGTTTAAGAACCTTGTGGCAAATCAGTTGTGATCTGTCAGGTACATGAATGCATGACATAATGTAATTGGTTTGAATTTTTTTACCATGTTATGATCATGGAAATCCTGCTCAATTATTTTGATACCTCAGACCTACAGTTTTATCTAGTGGGCCAATTTATTCCCAGAGTAACTCATTTAAAATCAATGGGGTTCACTCCAGAGATGGATTTGGCACAATAAGCGCATCTTTCACTGACAGCACAGCTGTTGCATAAAAACATAACTATTATCTTATGCAAATAGAAGGCCTTTCACCCCTCAGTGATGTCAAATTCTCATGATAGGAAGAACCGGTGCCTTGAAGCTATAGTGTTTCAAGCTGTTACTCTGTCAACTTTTATAACCTAAGTGGATTCAGTAATGTTTAATATTTAAATGAAAGACCATCAACAAAAAAACCCAAACAACTGTGATCAATCTGCTTTAATACCTGATAAGAATTCTCAGGACTCAGTATCAGTAGTTTATCAAACTGGTCTGCCTAAATATTCCTCTCCATTTAGGGCTCATTGTTCAGAATTAATGCCCTCAGAGTTGCTGTTAGTTGAGAATGAGTGCCTTACAGGACTGGGCCTGTGACAGTCACAGTACAATAGACAAGAGGCTTTCTGTTACAAGCAATCTCACTGAAAGAAAAATAAAATGCTAAGTGCTCTTTTACTCTTCATTAGTAATATGGCATGAGAGATTTAGAAGCTGTTCTGCTGTAACTCAAAGACAGCCACGGCAGAGCGGATGAATAAATATTTCTTATACCTACTTAAATCCAGTGAGTAGGACTGGAAAAATGCATTGAGAGTAGATAAAAGTCATCTGTAACTTGTATGTTGCATTTCTTGGATGCACTGAAGAGATGAAACATGGTTAAATGGAAGTCTAGACAGTCTTTGTGTCACCACTTTGCAATATGCTTGTTTGTGTATGTAACTATTCAGTTTATGGTTAACTACGGTCGTTTGAAATCTGGTGTTTCTGACTGAAGATCATTCTTCATTCTGTTTATTGACACAGGAATGATGTTATTTACACTCAGAGCAAAAAAGCTAGAGAAGTGCATCCAGGTTTTTATATTCTGTTGACCTATACTTTAGCAGTATGAATTTGGACAGGATACAGTCCAGAATGCTTTTATAACTTCTTTAGCCTTCTGTCTATTCTTCCTAGGGGGGCATTTAAAGCCTTCCCTCTAGGATAACCTGGGGACCTTTTTTCAGATGGTTTTCAGAAGCTTTAGTGTAGTTGGCAATCAAAAAATTAACCAAGAGTAAGGAAAAATAACCTGCTATTTGTATTGTCTTCTACTGCATGCAGCTTCTTACTATTTCTTAAGTTGTAGCGTGCAGTGCTGTGTCGTCAGTCATTCAGGGATGCATCCACAAGATCAGAAAATTTACTTATTGGCAAAAATGGTTTCAATGAAATCAGCTATTCTGCCTGAGGCAACTACACCTCAGCGATAACCTTTGCCAGGATGTTATCTTCTCAGATCTGACCTGTCTGAGTTACCACAGCATGTCTGCAGGTTCCTGTGGCCAGTGACACTAAACAGCATACAGTGCGGATCCTGCCTCTCATATCCTAACACATCATTCTTATTGTCAGGTGCACTGTAAGCATCAACCTTCTGAATGCCAGAAAAGGAGTTTGTAATCATCTTCCTCACCCCCAGTTATTTTCTGGTAACCATTCCTCATTAGCCAGACTCCAGCTCTCAGAAACATATCAATCCTTTGTATGGCCAGCAAGGACTAGTGGAGTAGTTAGCTCACTTTTTTATTCTATGTGAAAAAGTATATGCACATTATTAGTATAATAGTATATGGTACCAGATTTATTTTTTTTTTAGTAAAAGATCAGCCATGTAAAAAAATATTAGCTCAAGCTGCATAGTATTGAGTCTGTCTGGACCCACTTACATCTGTTTCACATTAGTTTAATTTGACTTCAGTACAATTACTCCTGAATCATAGTCATGGGAAAATTACAATCTGACTCTCAGTTTTTCCATGATGTCCCTGAAGAATCCTCATAAGATCAAAGGCTGATATCTGACAAAAATAGCAAGCCTGATTAATAAAAACAAGCAACCAAACTAATTTTATAGCAGCACTATTCTCTTCCCTCATGTAATTTTGTTAAGATTTCTTACTAGACAGATACATGACACCTCACCTTAGCAGGCTGATAACTTTCCTCTATATTAAACAGGAAATTGAGGGGGCAGCTTTCAGAGATACCCATGTTCCTCTGACATTCACACCAGTAGCAGAGTCACGAAAAGGGAGGGTACAGGCAACAGCCAGCTCAGGCTGCCGAGGGTTCTCAGTACCCTGGACAGTGACGAGAGTGCGGGAGAAACGGGGGAGGCCGGGAAACACAAGTAGGAGTCTCTGTCCCTGGTGCGTGAGCTGCGGGCCCCGTGCGGGAGCTTGGCCTGCCAAGGCAATGCAGTGTCGATGCAGTGACAATGCAGACTTAGTAACAGCAGCACGGGGGAAGAGGAGCACACAAAATATCTGGAGAGGGAAATGAGGGGCAGCAGCTGCAGGGCAGTCGATATCAGGAACGTACAGAAGCATGAGCAACCATGCCAGTGATGAGGTAAAAAGGGAACAATGGGAAAACCCCAAAGCTTGTGATATGAATGAAGGGCTGAAGAATAGGTGGCCTTGACATAAGAAGAGTAAGTATCACAGAATGGTAGAGGTTGGAAGGAAACTCTGGAGATCATCCAGTCCAATCCCCCTGATAAAGCAGGATCACCTAGGGCAGGTTGCACAGGAACATGTCCAGGTGTGGTTTGAATCTCTCCAGAGAAGGAGACTCCACAAACTCTCTGAGCAGCCTATTCCAGTGCCCCATCACCTTCAAAAGAAAGAAGTTTTTCCTCATGTTCAGATAAATGGGTGGGACACAGACTCTTGCTTGAAGGCAGAATGGGAGATAAACGAGTGGAAATGTTTAATGCACTACAAAACCATATTAAATCATATATGCAAATATAGGAATCATTCAAGGAATAGTATAAAAATTCAAAATAAGTCATTTTGATCTGACTGTTCAACAACCATGTTAAGTCTCTGGGAACTAGAGATTACCTGCATCACATTATTTAGTATAGTAAGGAAGCAAATTAGATCTACCAAATGGGATCTTTATAGACAAATACAAAATAAAATTGTAAAAAATGAAAAGTATGTCAAAAGAAGGGTATGTTATCTCAGCACTCTTCCTGACTCATATAACCCCTTTACTGTCTTTATATTCCCAGAATCTTATTATAATTATACATGGTGACATATTTCTTTTCATGGGTAGGATAATGAAATGCATGTCACCTGTTGGTCCGTAGGCTGTAGCAGTTCTGCTGTGAGAAGCCACTGCCTATGGGTTGATTCACAATAAGCTTCTCACTTTGCTGAGAGTATGCCATGTGTGAATAACACTGCAATCTCTTGCCATGTTGCATCTAAACTGTTGTAATTCCACTACATCTCCAACAAAATACTATGAAACAGTTAATGAAATAGAGAATGGTAGTTGTTGTAGAAGGTGACATTACACACGAGGTTGAATCTAGTCTTTTCATTGCTTTCTTTTTTACCAAAACCACTAGATTTCACTCAGGAGGTTGTATTTTTAATTTTTTTTTTATGATTCTGTGTGTATGGGCATCTACAATTCATGCAGAAACTCAAATTGGGATGCACCTACTTTTAGGTTACACATCTTCAGGAATGCAGGAATAGCTTTTTTTCTTGCTAGTGTATTAAGATATTAGCTCATGAGCTGTTTTCCTGATTATTATTATAGTGCCTGGCACACTGATCCTCTAATTAATATTAATGATTTCTAATTTACACTCAGAACATAGCCCCCACTCTTCCTACAACAGAATAATTATGTATTGATTCAATTTTGCTTCAACTATCCTATTTCAAAGTCATTTTTCACTGAGAGGTATCTAGCACTGAAGGTGCCAGTGATGTGCAGGTACAGAGACCCAGGCAATTCAGAATGTTAGCCTTTCAAACAACAGCTAAGCTACTGACAGCAAAAGTGCTACATCCATGTGGCTGAAAAGATGCATGTCCTGGGCTACAAATTAGAGGGAAGGTGCCTCATCTCATTCCTTATTCCACAGCTCAACACTAAATGCCATTGCTTTCACATTTGGGGAACAGCTTCTTACTACATGAGCCATGTGAGAAATACGTTATCTGATTTAGAAAGTAGTAAAGCTCTTCTAAGTACTGTAAAAGTGATGATGATTAATGCAAGAATTGTAGTCAACCCTTTAAATGCTTAGTATATATTCTTTCTTCTCCTGCTGCTCAGAGTAGAAAAGAAATAGGCACAACTGAAAATACTGGCTGATAAGATTGCTGTCATGTCTGCAGGAAGTAAGGGCGAAGTACAGGATAAGCATTCTTCCAGGTAGATGAATTAGTACTGCTAGTCCTGAGGTTAAGAAGGAAATAGTCAGGCTATGCAGCAATGCAGAAAATTTGAAGTCTTGCCCAAGATCCCTGCATGTTCTAAGTGCAAAGCTTTTTAAGTGTATTTTTTACACCTGGAGGCATTAAACAAAAAAGCATTAGAATGACAAACTTACATATATAAATATGTTATTTGGCTCTGTTTTTCTTGATGTACTCAAGAGGTGAATTTTTATATGACTTGAATGATTCCAATATGTCCAGGTATGATTTAATATATTTTTGTAGTGCATTAAACACTTCCACTCATTTCTGCCCTATTCTGCCTTCAAGCAAAAGAGGCTGTGTCCCAGCCATTTATCTGAACATGAGGAAAAACCTCTTTCCTTTGAGGGTGATGGAGCACTGGAACGGGCTGCCCACAGATGCTGTGGAGTCCCCTCTGGAAAAATTCAAACTGCTCTGGGTGAACCTGCTTTAGCAGGGGGGTTGTACTGGATGATCTCCAGAGCTCCCTTCTAACCCCTGGCATCCTGTGAATTAAAGAAGAAATTAGTTTAGCACAGAACTATGTTGGCAAGCATTCTGAGTAAAGGAAAGCAGTGGTATGAACGAAGGCTCTGTCACCATCATAATTATCTATCTGCACAGTGGTAAAAAAGGGCTCCATTGCAGAGCTCAGAGTTAGTGCCAAAGTGTACCTTTATGGTGACAGTTTTCTGAATGCCAAGCTGGAACTCAGAAGAGCTACGGTTAGTAAAATGTCAACAGAAATTTGACTCTACTAACATTAGATGACACTAAATATATAAATGGGCATGGCAGTTTGCTATTACGGGTCCTTGTTAGATTGATCAATAACTTGCCTTTGCCAATGCCTTTATTTGATAGTTCAAGGAGAAACAATACAGCTAATTCTATTTTCTTTAGCATCTTTCAGATGAGTATCTGAAAACTCCCTATTAGCAAAAGTGAAACACGAAACCTTTTAGAATAAATATTATTATGGCCATTTACAGATTATGTAATTGGTATATAGCATGGTCTAGCATCTCATCTAGTTTCATGAGAATACCGAATACAGTGAAAAATGAGAATGAGATTTTCCAAAGCCCAACTACTTAATCAAAAAAAATGGTATTTTTATGGCCTAAGAACCCAGACTGGTATACCAAAAAGGATTGTTGATAAAGAAATAATATAAGAATCAAGACATCCATATATCTGGTACTATCATTTTGCTTGGTAAAAACATACCTCTTAATCCAGCTTTTTTAAATGGCTTTTTGCATAAAAAAAAAATGTATAAAACAACTCTCCCTCTCAATTACCACAAGCATCTATAAATTACACATGCTCACTATTTGAATTATAAAGCAGTATTTCATATAACTTTCTGGCAATATAGCATCATCCTTTAATTATAATAAATATCTCATTCTTGATTTTGTATTAGTCCAAAAGGAATAAATCACAAAGGCTCTTTAATTTTTAATTTTGTGTAACCACAGAAATCGATACCTGACAATTTATCCTCAAATGTCAAATTCCTTTTTCTCACACTCATAATTCTCTTTGCCTTTTTGATCTACATTCTACTGTCTGGAGAAGCAGTTGCCAGAACTGCATGAAACACGGATATGTTCATTAAAGATATATAGAGACTGTAATTACAAAGGAAACCTTTTTTTCTTGCATTATCTTCCATGCTTTTCAACATCATAATGGATTTTGTTTGTCTCATAACTAAGTAAACACACACATTCAAGCTGAACTGCAGAAAAGGTGGGATCCTATGGTTTCCCCATTCCTTGTAGGAAATTAACTGAGGCACTGCAATCAGTACTCACTTAAGCTGTGACAAGTTTTGAGATACAGTGAAGAGGTGTTTTGTGCATGAAAATTCTCTATGATTGTGACCATTTGTCATGAAATTTTCCAAAATGAATAATATTTCAGTTTTGGCTTTAGGAATGATGTCATTAAAACATCTATTTTTGGCCTACTTTATCCTGTACCATGACACTCATTATTCATTAATCAGGTGTTACTAATAAAACCCAGACAACTTTCTTTTAATAGTAGTCTCTGATTCACACATAGTGATAAGAGGAAATCCAGCTGTAGCAAACACTGCATATACAACATATACTGACAGCCCATAGCATCTTTAGAGCTGGAGAGGCTGCCATGGGAACTGACAAGAGTAAACCAATATAGCTATAAGTCTCATTTTGGAGAAACGAGTTTTCAGCTCAGTAACACTGCGGCAGCCACAACACAGCAAACATGAGCTAGTTAGCAGTAATGTAACCCTCAAAAACCTACTGAGACTGAAACAAAACGGACAGTGGAATCTTCAAAGGAAAAGAAAGTTATCAGTAGCCAACAACAACAACAAAAGCAGTCTAGGTCTACTTTCAGCAAATGAAATAATATCTATTTTTATACCCACAAAGGAAAAGCAGCAGAAATTACATGTTTGAACTACCCCCACCCCAATTTGTACTTTGTAAATCAAAGACATTTGCTACTATCCCAACTTGCACTAAAAGAACCATTTTTATTTCAGTCATTTCCAAAGCAATGAGGAAGATGTATCTCTATATCTGCAAATCTAAAGACAACAGTCTTACAGGGAGCCTTTTGTTTTGATAGTAAGTGCTTTGTTTTAAATGTGTCATCTTCCCTCTCAGATATTTTATTCCATGTAAAATATTGGCAATGTTGTTAAGACCAAGAACAACTGAGGCTATTTAAAACTTGCATTAACTGTTAATCAATCAAACAACTTGTGTCTTAAATTGCTATCTCCTCAGCCCCTAGACTTAGAGATATGATTAACAAACACCATTAAGAATCAAATTACTAAACCTCCAGTAAAGTGAATAGAAATTTCTTCCCCAAAACTTCTGCTGAGGTGGAAAGAACCTGCTAACCTTTTCTAACTCATGGTATTAATGTAGAGTTGACTGGGTACTTACTGAAGAGCATATTGCCTTATGGTTGTCAGGTGTCTCAGCCCTTTGTGGACAAAGGTGATGACAGGGGTCCTTATCTATCAGACAGGACGAGCTTATGAAGCTCCGTAATACAATGAGGTTTCTCCAGATACCCTTACATAGTTCTGAGGAAACTGAAAAAAAGGAAAAGAGAATTGTATGGGGGTGAGAAGCATGATTAGCCATAACCAAGCTACCAAGTTCACAGTATCTGCAATCTAGAAAGGAGAAAAATTATCCATGTGGTGACAGGCCTGCTAGTTTGACCTCAACACTCTTTGCAGATGTATTTTAAAGAGAGCAGAAACCAAGGGCATGTGGAAATAATTAGTAAATGCAAAAATCCCTAACACACTTATTAATCAAATAGAACCTGAGAGGTTCTTGAGAGGCACTTAGCTAAGAGGGAGACAAAACAGGTTTTCTTGATAGGTGAACTACAAGGATTGGAGAGAGGTGGTGATCCTGGAGGACCAATCTTGGAAGATTTTCACAGCACATTTTGTAAAATAGTTAATTGTGCATATAAATAATCTATGGGATATGGGAATGGTGGAAAATGGAAGGTATTGATAATACTGAGAAGGAACAGGCTATAATTTGGAAAGTATTCATACTGCAAATTTATGTGGGACAGATTAGAACACAGATTAGTAGCACCAAGTGCAAAGGCATGCACTGGAGGGCAAAGAAGAATTATTATTAGGAACAATGTTAGATGTTCACAGGAGGAAAGAGACATGGAAACATTAACTGAACATGGGAGGTCTTAGAAAATAAAATTCATATGAATCAGGTATATGTTTCTAGCACAGAGTTTAGTAGAACATATAAAGAAAAACATGAACTGGGAATGGGAATCCTAACTTCTGAGAAGTGGATATAAAAGCATGAGACTAATACTGGTACAACATTAACAGTATACACTGATCATGAGTTTAGAGTTTTCTAACCATCTAAGGAAGTGAATTTTCGAGCACACTTTTTAAAAGTGTGCCTTTAAGAGGGCTGCAAGAATAAAAGCATACAACTTTTAAAACAGAAATTGAAGAGCTTATGGAAGAGAATTATATCATGACATTGTCTTTCATTAAAGAAACCAATATAACACATAAGACTTCTCCCTATCCTAGTCCTGTTTTCCTTTATTTCTACACTGTAAAACTGATTTGCTTACCAGAGGAAATTCGACCCTTTCTAGTCTTGTATGGAGCTACTGAACCCCATTACAGATATTCAAATTTAATATTAAAAATCACTGCCCTATCAGCTTCTGTGACTTTAGGAATAAATACTATTCTATGTTTAGGTCTCATTCATGTTGTGTAATCTGCAGTTTTGATATTTATTATTCAAAGGATAGCTGTCATTTTTGTTTCTGTTGATGACAAGCACAGTACAAAGACTTATCCCAAAAATGCTAACAAGTGCACTAACTCTAAATGTCTCCATTTTTACTATCAATTATGAATCACAGTAAGGTGATTTAGAAGTACTCAGACACTCAAACTGATGAACACAAACTCACACAAGTCACTGACAAAACTATATGCAGAACCTATGCATCCTGACCCCGGGCCTGTGAAACATCCATCAAACTGAGGCTCCTTTCTTTTCCGATGCATGTAACATGTTAATGAAAAAAAAACAACAAAAAAGTTATACCAAATTTTAAAACAGTGAAATTCAGATGTCTTAATCTGACCATGGATATTCCTGAAGTCTAATGATGTCAGTAATAATGTACAAATTTACTATAGAGCACATGTTTTCCTTGGAATGTAACTTTTGCTGAAGGGAAGTTCTAGACAATGTAACAGAAGGTAGGTATGGCAGTTCTTAATATGTTTCTTGTGTTAATGAAATGATTCCACAGAAAAATTACTCTTAGAGGATTTCATTGCAACAGTTAAAGTTCACACACTCCATTTTGATTCCTGCCATTTTTCTTGCCCATTGCTTTCTTTCACACATAGCTACAAGTGGTTAGCATGACTGAAATTGCTGTTATTTATGAAACATGGCATGGCAGATATTTTCTCAGTCTGTTTTTTTCATCTTCTGGTATACATAAACATACAGGCAATGTCACCACAGTACCTTTTTAAAGCAAAATAAAAGACCAAAACTCTTCTACTATTAACCATACATTTTCACCTCAGTTAGGTGTCTACATTGGATGAGATGCAGGGCAGACATAGCAAATAAGAAGGTAATAGTTCTGTAAGTCTGTGTCAGGGTAGGGACAGACACTCATCTACGCTTGCAAATGTGACTCTTAAGATTTATTCTATTTTATCTCATTTATTTTAAGGCTTATTTTTATTTAGTACATGTTACTGGACTTAACGTATTAGCACATCGGAATACATATGTGCTACTTTTTTATTGCACTTAAAAATATATACTCTCACAGACCCATGGGAGCCAAAGGCCAAAGGCCTGTAAGTCAGACCAGTTAGAAATACATAAAGCTTTGGTATGTGTTGCCATTGGAGGTCAAAAATTTCAGAGCCAGGAAATCTCTAAGATTCTGTGGCTGCTAATTGAGAGGCAACTAGTAGAAAACTCTACACTCCCTCAGCGTTGCCTGGAAACCATGGAATAGTTGTGATATGTTTCTAAAATTGCTCGCTTACATTTGGGTGTTTTAATTATCTACATGGTGGAAAAAAGTATAGGAACAAGAAGAAGGAGACTATGAGAAATCCATCATTTGGGGCAGACAGAACAGCCTGCCTACTTACTGCATGTTGGGTACTGTACACAGAGAATCGGGGAACCTGGAGTTTAGAACTCAAATAATGAAACAAAGTATCCAAATATTACTATGAGCAGCTCGTTAAAAAAAAATAATAAATAAGAAGGAAAAAAACCCCCAAAACCAGGAGTGTTCTCTGTCTGTAGCACGATCTCTGCAGCTGCTAGAGAGTATGACAGCTAACAGTTAATATACCATATGGAGGTGGGAATCTCCTGTACTTATATCCTTTCCAGTATCTTCAGGTATCTGAAATGGAAATTGTTTTAAGACTATCTCTACCTCTACAATCTCCCTTTTTAATGATTTGGGTTATACCAAAGTCTAAACTAGAGACCCTGAAACACAAGAACTAGAGTAAATAGTTCCCCAAATCTCTAATTTCACACGCAATCAAAAATCTGCATCAGAGAAATCAAAAACAAAAAGAAAAAAAAAACGGATTTGGGGCTTTTTGAGTTTTTAGGTTTTGCATGGAGGAGTAAGGAGAACATGTAAGAGGAAATGACAAAATGCTCCCAGACAAATACAACACCAGCTGTAAGTATCGATGATTTACAGGAAACAGAACTTAGCTTCCAAAATGATTGCTGCAACACAAAGCAGGGGAACTAAGGCAGTATCCAAAGAGTACTTCACATAGCTGAAGGGAATATCTAAAATCATAAGGGAAATCACAGGCTGACCACCAGCAGGGGATCAGCAAGACATTCGAGCTCATATTCAATAGTCAACCACTGAAAAGTTTTATTTGTTAGAGTCTAGACAAAGTACTGGGGTAGATAAACTATGGGTTTTATCCAGTAGGAATCCAGTGTGACTGACTGGGGCTTTGAATGAGGCGGAAATAAAGAAGAAAAAATATTTTGAAGTACCATCCCCTTGATTTTGCCATGATTTTGAACCACACTCAAACTACTTTACCTAGCATGTGAGGAAGGCTAACAAACCACAAAAGAAGCTGTATTTAGCATACAATTAATAATCACTGTCGATGGCGAAGGGGAATGTCCCTCCAGCTGGGGTAAGACAGCCTTTTTTTGAGGTGTCTAGCCCTGGAGGTGACTGTGGTATCCCCAGCTGATCACTGAGAAAAGGCTTCACACAAAATGTACACACAAAGGGTTTTCTTGCAAAAGTCCTCAGAGATTTCCCGTTAAGGAAAATAAATTTCACATCAAGGAAAATAAAAACATACCTGACAAAAAGTAAAATACAAGCTTATTGCTTCTTCAAAAGTCAAAATCCAACACATCAGCGTGAGTACATTCAGCTGTGATGGGATCAGGTGCTGCTTTTCATAAGTTTACTTTTAACGTCCATCTCTAAGGTGCAGTTTATTTGGAAAGACACCGAGAATTACTTTCTTCAGTGTATCGCACTGGGAATGCGCTAGGCTCTGGGTTTGTCATTCGCTCCTCTGAAATATGAGCGATTTGCCTTAAATCACTGCCTGGCATCCATTATTTTTCGACTTCTTGTCAAGTTACAAGAAAAAGGCTTAAATAAGTAGAACACCTTTCACTGACGAGACACAACTATCGCTTGGCTGCAATGCGCCGAGTGAAGAGACCTCTTGGGGCCGAGCCCGAGGGGCAGCGCCCTGCGCCTCCTCCACCCCGCCAGCCGGGGATGAGGCCGCGGGGCTCGAGCTTTTCCCGCCTCGCGTCGCGCTCCCGTGGCCATGGCAACGCCGCAGGCGCCGAGACAGAGTGCGGCGGGCCGGGCCCAGCGCCCCGCCCCGCCGGTAGCGTCAGGCGAACCGCCGCTGCCGCTGCGCCGAGCGTCGGGCTGTGCCGCCCCTCCGGGCCCGGCCGGGAGCATGGGGCTGAGGATGGAGAACGGCAGCAGGCGGAGGCAAGGTGCGAGGGGCTCGGTGGCGGCTCCGAGGCCGAGCCGGGGGGGCGTGGGAAGCGGCGGAGCGGGGGCTGCCTGCCGGCGGGGCGTGCTACCGCCCGGCCTCCCCCGTCCTTGCCGGGCGCGGCCCGTCTGCTGCCTGGAGCTGGGAGGACGCGGCGCTTCCCCCTTCTCCGCCGGCTTGTGACGGCGGGCATGGCGGCTCTGCTACTGCGCGGGGGCTGGGCGCGGAGTTTGCTGTGGGGCTTGCGAGGGTCCCCGGGAGGCGCCTTTGCTGTTGCATGCGGCGCTGAGAGGCGTTCGGGGTTCGGGGCTCGCTCCGCTCAGAGTCGGCTGCGCCTTCGCTGGGCCCCCCTGTGTGTCAGGCGTGGGGAGCTGGGCCCGGGGCCGGATTATGAAGCAGCGCTCTTCTCCCACCCGCGCGTGGTTAAAGGAGCCGAGCGCAGGCGCTTGTCTTCGGTGAGCAAGGTTTGACAGCTGGGGCTATGAAAGGCTACCCATAAAACCCCTGAAAGGTTGTGATTTTCCTAGGCATGTGGCCTTAAGGTGTGCAGCTCCCAGCCGTCATCGCAAGTGTGCGTATGCACTTGAAGGGCATTTGATGCTGCTGAGTGATTGAGGCTGTCAGAATCAGCCGCTTCGCTTTTGAGGCCTCAATGTTTGTACCGTTTTGAGTCAACTTTTTTCTACTCCAAAGCCGGTAATGATGGATTATAGTGAATTTACCCTCTGTGTAGAACATCACTTACATGATGTTTGGATGGAGATCCAAGTTTTTTAGCTTAGTAGGATTTTAATGCAAATCTAGTTGAAGAATAGAAGACTCAGAAGCTTTGAAGTTCTTACAGAGTGATTCCTGACCAAGATTTAGCCAGCCATGGGCTGCTCTTGTGCTCTATTCCTATGAATAATCTTAGTGGCATTTATCATTAATGGTAAAAACGGGCATAAAGGTGCAAAAATTCTTGCATGAGCTAACTCTGGCTGTTGGAAAACACCTAAAATATTTTTAGTTATGAACTGGGTGACATGCATAATTAATCAGGAATTAATCAGTTCTGCCCTCATGTTGAAATCATACATAGCTCCACAAGGTCAGATCCTCTGAGATAAACACTACTCTTTTGTATTGCACCTCAGTGTCCAGTTCAGTCTTTGGAGATAGTGACGGATGTCACTCCAGAAGATGTCTGATAACTAAGTGGAATTTGAACATGAATTTTAATACTACATGGGACTACGAAATTCAGAGCCAAAACTGGTATCTTGTTCATCCAATTTTTATGCTGTGTTACGTAATGTGAATGCAATTTTATTGTATCCTTTTCCTGACTATTCTTTTTTATTCTCAAACTATTATAGACAGTAAGAAAGCATGCTGATTGCTGACCATAAAATGAGAGTAAGAAGGACACAAGATCTAAATTTAACTCGGGTTGCAGCAAGCTTTGTGTGAATGACTCCTGTTTTAAAAAGAAAATAGTTCAGAAGTAGGAAAGAACAAAAGTGTGTCTGTTTTCATGGGAAGCTCTTGCTTGTCTGGATGGGAGGTTATCACAGAGTCAGTAGTACATACGGACAGCCCTCATTTCTTGGACACACAGGGAAGAATATTTGCAGACAATGAGGATTAGCACAGGCAGAGATCAGTTCCTTACAGTGAGCTAACCTAGAAGTCTGTAATTGTAATTTCAGGAGCCCATTAATAGAGTCCCACATTTATAGTATGACTTCAGATGATCTTAATACTGTCATTCTAAACCAGCTTTGTTGTTTAAATCCAGTCTTATGCACTGGGCTGTTTTATTCCACGTGGCAGCGACTGGCACATACCTGAGCAGCAGTGAAATCATATGCTTATTGTTAATCAGTGACGTGTATTTGTGTCACTGTTACTTAACAGTGATGGGGAAGTAATCATCACTGCTGCTTGGAGGCTGCCATCAGGTCTAGGCAGCTTGCACAGGCTTCAAATTTTCTAAAATAAAGCCAAAATGCTTTGCATGTATACAGAGAACACCGTCCTGTTTACATTTTCCTACATTGCAGGAAATCCTTGCACTAATGTTACTGGAGTTGGAAGGGTGTTAATACCTGTCTGTGACTTGCGAGATTCTGTCTTTTTCCTCTGTATTCCTTAATTTTCTACTCGAATAAAGGGGGTTTAAAACTTAAACAGTAGTTTGGTCATAGCAATCTGATTTTTCAGAATCTAAAGTTACCTTCATCCAGGGGGAAGTTGAGAAAGAATCTGTTTGTATTTTGAAGGGAAGGGCATTTAGAAGTTATACCTGAAGCATAGCACATTTTAACTAAAATTAGGAAATGTTAATCATCATCCTTAACTTTTTACCAAATTAAAAGCTTGGCTCAGCAAATCACTTAAACCCGTCCTTAATTTAACCATTAGTCAAATAGTCTATGAAGACTATTGAGTTTTAGACACAATGTGACTAATCTTATCTTCATTCAGCAATTTAAATTTGTAATAGGATTTAATAACCTGATTGGTCCTATTTCACTGAAGAGTTCTTGCATGCTCCAAGTGAAATATCTGCTAAAGTAAACAGGATTCAAATCATGACCCCTAATAACTATTTAGCTCCAGATTATACCTTGCAGCTTTCTCTGAAGCCCAGTGGATCAAGGTTTCTCTGCTCTCCATTCTGAGTGAGGCTGACTGCATTAGAGTTTTGCTAATGTGTTTTCAGTTAGAACTATGAGCGGGTGGAAGTTAGTAACACTAATGGGATACACACACACAACTTGGAGAAGTGATCATGCCCCTGTACTCAGCGCTGGTGAGGCTGCAGCTTGAGTGCTGTGTTCAGTTTTGGGGGCCACCGTATAAAAAAAGACACTGAGGTGCTGGAGTGAGCCAAGAGAGGGCAATGAAGCTGGTAAAAGTTCTGGAGAAAATGTCTTATGAGGAGCACCTGAGGGACCTGGGGTTGTTTAGTTTGGAGAAGAGGCTAAGAGGAAACCTTACTGCTTTCTGTAACTACCTGAAAGGATGTTGTAGTGAGGTGGGGGTTGGTCCCTTCTTTCAGGTAACAGAATTTAACAGGGCTTAAGTTGCACCAGGGAAGGTTTAGGTTGGATATTATGAAAAACTTTTTACTGAGTGGTAAGGCATTGGAACAGGCTGCCCAGGGATGTGGTGGAATCACCGTCCCTGGAGGCATTTAAAAAATGTCTACATGTGGCACTTCAGGACATGGTTTAGTGTTCCTGAGAATATTTAGTAAACAGTTGGACTTGATGATCTTGAAGGTCATTTCCAACCTTAATGATTCTATAACTTCCTTGTAGGTATAGATTATACTAACTAAAGAGAGTATTTTTTTCAATACATATAGAAGAATCTAAATATGTGTCTGTACGTTTAGGCATATACATCTACTCTTATCTTACTGGTCACTTTGTCCCTAGATACTGGAACTGTTAGGCACTGGGAGTTGGTGTAAAGAAGAGCTTTTGTGTAATCCAGCATAGTAAGTGTATAAATAGTACCCATCTAATTAATGGCTTAGAAGATTATGTATGGTGCATATGTCAGGGAGTGATACATTGTATCACTTTCATAATATTTTGCTTTTGACACAAATGATCCCATGCAAAATTCAAATGGAACATTTAGGACTTCATTTCAAAATGGGGGGATATTGCAGCTTCTTGAGGCTTTATTCAAAAAAGCTTTGCTTCAGAAAATGTAGAAAATAAGAACATTATTTCATCCTCTAGTGGAGTCTGCCTTTTCTTACTAAATCTTAAATGCAGTTCTGTTAAAGCCGGCTTCACATCTAAGGCTTTGTAGTCCCAGAATTTATGGGAGCTACTGCTGAAACTAGAAATGGGTCCAGGAGGCTTCTGTTTTGCTTGCGTGAACAGGAAAAAAAAATACAGGTGCGATTATGAAGTACTCAGTGTTGCCCTACTGTAACTTTCAAATAAAATGGAACACTATCAGTGCATTCAGGAACTGGCTAACTCATATTTGAAGTTCTTGTGGGGTTTCCTAGATGCTACAGAACATCAGTGGAGACTTGCCATGTTGTTTTAACCCCTTGTCCTAAAAGAGGCTGTAGGTGGGTCACTGCCCTCTGCCAGCTTTGTCTCTTTCCAGTTCTGCATTTATTATCCAGCTTTGCTCAGCTGTGAGATAGGAATAGAAGTGTTAGCAATTGAAATGTCCATGGCTGTGTAGGAGAATACCCAACAAATTAACTTACATTTCTTGGAGGAAGTCATTCAGCTCTTGGTGCATTCTCACGGATGCAACTCGTGGATGAGCAACTGGATGAGCCAAGGATAAGGAATCAAATAATCTTAAACTAGATGAGCAATTGTAACAGCTGTAGCACCTCATCGGCCACAGCTCTAAGGGATGGTGGAGTGAGGGGGGAGGATTGCAGGTAAGGAAAAGGCAGCAAACTGGGGAAATTGAAAGGACTTTAGGGACTATGGCAGGAAGATACAAGCCACATCAGTAGGAAGTCAAGCCTTACTAGTAAAACTACTAAAAGAGCATCCTGTTCTTCATTTTTTAAAATAAAGTATGTCATCATGCAAATACAAAAAGTCTCACCTTTTTTCTTCCTCCTGATTCTTCTTCCCATCTGACAGTGGGCAGGGGGTGGGGGGGTGGAAGCAGTGGATGAGTGGCTGTGTGGTGCCAGCAGAGGCTAAACCACAACACTGCTGAATCCTTTTTTTTAATCATCAGGACAAACTTTTATCTACTAAACTATTATAAGCTAACATTCAGGTCCTCCTAAGTACTTGCATTCTTTAAACTAATGTCATAGTTAGAGGGGCTGGCACCAGTTGAGTGGGTAGAACCAAAAAACTGTGTGTTCTATACCCTCTGTCATGGCTCACGGGCCCTTAACAAATCATTGGTAGCAGCTGCCCAGGACACACCTCACATCCCAGGCTACAACAGATCAGGAAAGAGATGGGGGGAGATGTTAATACCCTCAAATCCAGCGGGAGCAGTCCTCTGTTGATGGGCCCATCGCTGCCTTGCCACATGACTCAGATAACTCCCTCCAGGAGTTTAATGGGCAGTCGAGGACAGGGTTGCAAAAATCTATTGCATTTTCTGCTTTTTTTTTTTTTTAATCATTTGTCACTTTCCTGCTGCTGCTCTGGCAACTTTACAGCAAAGAGTAGTGGGAGCACTGTTACTGGAGACACTGCCTCAAATAGTGTGAAGCCCCAGAAGCTTACACCATATAAAGGCTGGCCTTTTTAGGTGTGAGTTCCTCACAGTAATTCAGAATCGCCTTGATATTTGTTACACTTCGTAAGAGTAGGGATTTTTACTGATCCAAATTTAGTATAATTTCACAACAAGGTCCCAAGAAAGTACTCTGCAAATTTCCATGGCTACTAATGATTTTCATTTTATTTATTTTCTTGAGATACATTTACTTGCTTACTGACTAATCCTAGTCATTTGAAATTTATAAGGACCTTGGGGAAATTATATTAAAACATTATTAAAGGAACAATTTGTTTTGCTTCAATCTCTACTAATTAGTAGTCAGACACTGTTAACCATCTTGTGCAACATGCTGCTGCACTTAAGGAGAGCTACAGAGCGTAGTAGCTGCAGGAGTGCTCTAGCAGCCATTATATAAATGGTACATAGCAAAAAAAGAAAACTGGAAAGTCAGGTGCTGGGCATGCAGGAGGTAGAAAGCGATAAGAGGTAGAATCAAGGGGCTTTTAACCTGTGTGTCCTGGCTTCTTGCACCCCCCAGTCTGTAATTATGTTTGCCTTTGTGAACGCAGCTGAAGGCCCCTCAGGAGAGCTGCTCTCTCATCTTGGGTAGGTCCAGCTTGCCCCTTCATCCTGTGAAGGGTGGAAAGCTGGAGGTGGCTAGTAAGTGCAGAGCAGGTGAGTTAGTGCCCCAGAGCTGTAGTGCAGCCAGTTGCTAGGGAATGCTTGCGTAGCAATTGCAGACACTTAAATTGACAGATGAGAAGTAGGATGGGACTGGGAGGACCATATGGACCTTGATAGTAAGAACAAATTTGTAGAGATTGGCTGCATGGTTTTATAATTGCTGTTAAGAAAGCATGAGATATTTATTGTGCTGAAGAAATCTTACTCGTTTTGCTTTACATTTTAAGCAAGGTCTTGGAAACATTAAAGGGATACTTTGTATACAGTAGTTTTTGTAGTAATAGTTTATCTTTTGTTAAACTTTGCTATAAACATCATGCAGTTGTTTAAGTTGTAAGTTGCGTAATAGCTGGTGGTTGTGAGCCTGAGAGTACAGCATTTATTTTCAAGGGGGAGACACAGAACTATGAATTCAGGCTCCTTCATTTTTTGGAGCAACTGATTGTGTTAAGTTTTGTCAGCATCTGCACTTGTCCGTAGTGTTCCCAGTCTGTCTAACTGCCAGAAGATTGAATGGCAGGCCAAGTTGCTCTTGCATTAACAACAGATTTATGAAATAATGCAGTGTTCTTGATAGGATGATTGTCACACAAGTGCAATTCCTTCTTTCAGTTAAACTTGCATTTTAGTATAATACTGACCACAATCAGAGTCTACATACACATCACTGAAGTGATCTAATGGCTTCTTATGCTCTGTAGCTTCCTGAACCAGTGAAAGTACTACCATTGTACCTTGGTGTTTAGGTTGTTACTTAACTACACTGTTGTTCTTCAGTAATAGTATAATGTTTAAAGATTTGGGTTTTTTTTCCTCTGTGAAAAAGGTCCACTACACTCATTTGTGAGTTCTTTGGGGCAAGATTCACTGCTTTATCTTGTCTGTCAAAATACACGTTTTCTTTTTTCTAACATTTGTTTTTTGTTTTGTTTGATACTTAAAGTGAACGAATACCCAGCTGTTGGCATTCCCAGATGTGGTCCAGCAAGTCCATTCAAAGGACACTTGAGTACTAAGAGTAATGGTCAGTAACACATCTGCTTTCATCAGAACATTGATGTGCTTCCTTTGATGTGAATTAATTGATTCTTTTTTGATGTTTTTACAATGAAAACCTTGCACTGAGGTCAGTTGCTCAAGGTGAATGGTACTTACATTAGTATGCATTACTGAAAGTACTTTTGGGGAGTGAGTTTTTCCTCGACTGTACAGCTAGCTTGAAACAGCAGGATATCCAAATTATATATATGTGTGTGTGTGTGTGTGTGTGTCACATCGGTATTAGCTGGAATATAGATATGGTCACTGCTTTCAAGAACCCTTCAGGTTAAACATGTTCCTTTACAGTTAGGAATTTACGTGAGCTAGTACATGTTTCTGCACCATACTGCCACCTCTGATGCCTTTTCAAAAGAGCATAGAATGGAGACACAGGGAATATCCATGCTGATATTTTTGTAGTCCAACTTCTGTCACTTCTGTAGGTCATTATTGAGTTAATGGCACAGTGGGGAAAAACAAACAAACAAAACCAAACAAAAAGACAGGATGATTTTCTCTGGTTAGCAGCTGCTAATGAAAAATGCCATTGGGCAGAGAAGTTAAGCACACAGTAGTTAAAAGTTTGTGGCTTTGAATTGCAGTTAATAACTGATTGAAATTTTAGTATTCTTGTGCCTACCTTTATAATGTTGGAATATATTTTAATCTTACAGCTTTCTGCATTGACTCCTCCCGAAGTCTAACTAGCCAGTACCTGATCAGAGATCACATGGTGTTTCATTATAACAAAATCCTTTCAGCCAAAGGTAAAAATACTCTATTAATACCAATCTAATACTTTAAATACACAATAACTAGCTTATTTTAAAATAGAGAAAAAATGCTGCGTTCTAATTATATTAGTCTTTGTTCTGTGGTGTTTTATTGCTACTTTTTGCTAGCCGCCAGAAATCCTAAGTAAATATTCACTCACATTTATTTTTTTCTTATTTTCAGCAGCTGTAGACAGTTCAGTGCCCAAAAGTAGATTGACCAGCATCAAATGTAAGTATTTGTGATACATTGATTCTGCAAAAGCGTCTGCAAAACTAATGTAACAAAACCAAAAGAGCCAGAGGAATAGAAGAGTAACAATGGAATATAACCCATATTAAAGCATTCACGTATCTGCTTGTTTCTTCAGCTTTTTCTATCCTGCTGCAGCTAGTTGTAAGAATATGCAGTAAATGTGATGCTAGTGAGGTGGACCTAGGATGTTAGTGAATAGTTGTGCTTAGGATCACAATTAATTCTGCTTAGGATTCTTTTCATCCACACAGTTAATGGAGCATACAAAGAGAATTTCAGCATTTTCTCTCTCCTTTCTTCCAATATGATTTGAACTTGAACTTTCAAGAAGAGAGCTTACTAGTGCAAGGTGAAGAAGCATTTTGGAGCCATGGACAGCTGGGGACGGGGACTTAACCTTCTTGCTCCTTTTCACAGAAAAAAAGAGCAATTCAGTAGTGAACTGCCTCACAGCACCGATTAAATTGCAGTTACTTTTTCTGGGAGTTATTTCATTTCTTAACAGCGTTTAAAGATACCAGTGCTGTAGCCTTTCTTCATAGCATTAGTAGGAGAGCAATACTTTGAAACCATTGATTGATGGAATACTAAATAAAGTGTATTAGAGGGGATAAGTAGCAGCTGTTTGTTAAAATAACAAAGATATATTTCTGTTATCTGTCTTTCGGTAATGCAATTAGAGAAAGTTCTTTTTTTTGCCAATTCCATATCTAGTCACAACTGCTGAGGTACTGGAAAAAATTCAAGTATTCTTTTAGGATGGAAAGATAAATCTTCAGAGGACAGAATACTTTGTGGTTAGTCTCAGATGCAGTCAAAGCAGTGATACTGCCTTGTAAAATGATCAGAGTAACTCGAGCGGATGCAGGAAATCAGTCATCCTTTTGGCAGAAGGACTCAATTTCATTAGAAATCTTTTCAGTACTACTGCATAATAGAGACTGAATTAAGCAACAAGCTGCACCAGAATCAAAGATGCTGTATGTGGGCTTTTCTGGATTTTAAAAGGTGCCCCATAAGTGGCAGCAGTATTGCAGGGATATCTCGAATCTGCAGATTGCAGTAGGAATTTCAGATCGCCTGTTCTACAGAGTCATCCTTCTTGTGCTCCAGCTCTACTGAGATTTGCTTTGAAACAAGCACGAAAATACAGGTTTGGTGTAAGAAGAAAATTTACACCTATGTGTTCGTGTAATAAAAGTTTCATGTAGCTTCTCTTTCTGGATTTGCTAGAATCTTTCATAGGTTCCCTAATCAAAAATTATTCTTCGTATATTTTCAGGTCTTGTTTCTTTCTCAACACCAGCAAACGCCCATTTATTTTAGTCTGCTGTCTTTACAGATAAAATGCTTCTGACCTGATAGCTTATGTGTTTCACCCAAGAGTGAGTTTCCCTGAATAATGAGTTCATTTTGGGAGACAGTGACAATGCCTTAACCTTCCAGATAATGGTTGTGACATTAGCAGGTGTGCTCTCTTGTGAGGTAATTTCCATTTGATAGCAAGGCTTTGTGCAATCTGTTTCTCTTCAGTTCATCTTACTCAGACCGGTGTCTGACTATGTAACTTTGTCCTGGTCACAGACAGAACATTAATCTCCTGTACAGGGTGTGACGGAAACATCTCACCTCTACTGCTGCTTTTGGTTTTACCCATCTGTTTGATGAAATGAGTACACTAAATCCTCACTAAACTGCTCTTTAACCTTTGTTCAAACTGGGCTAGAAAAAGCTGCTGCTGTGTTTCATCTTCCTAGAACATGCATGCAACCAACACAGCCACAGAAGGTGTTTTCTATTCACAAAAGAGAGAAAAATTAAAGCTAAGGAAAAAAACAAAAAGCCTTTGATTAAAAAAAAATAAAAATCCTCAATTCACCAACTGTTACAGGAGACAATGTCAAAAGCCTTGCTGAAATCAGTGTAGACAACATTCACTGCTCTCCCTGCTCCTACCCATTCAGCCACACCATCATAGAAGGCTATCAGATTAGTCAGACGTGACTTCCCTTCAGTAAATCCATGCTGGCTACTCTGGATACCTCCTTCTATGTCCTTAGAGATGATCTCTACAAGGAGCTGCTCCATCACCTTTCCAGAGATGGATGTGAGACTGACTGGTTTGTAATTTCTAGGGTCTTACTTCTTGCCCTTTGAAGACCAGAATGTTTCTGAACATGTACGTTTCTGAAGAAAGTATTTCTGGCTTTCTACAGGAAAATCTCAGCTACTGAAGTATTTTGAATTGTAAACTTAAGATTATTCTTTCTTAATAAAAATCTTCGAGGGTTCATATCTATACTCAATATGTGCATATAACTGGTATTTTTTCCCAACCTGCTTTTTTCATGTGTTTTGTCACCTGACTGAGATCATATTATAAACAAATAAGAAAATCTGCCACACGGGCTGAAATTTGTGCAGAGTTAGCAAAGGGATAATTCCATGGGGTAAATCTACTTTCAAATTCTTCATTACTGGTCTCACTGCCTTCAGGGTATTGAAGGCTAAGACAACTTGAGCATCTCTTGTTCAGTATCTGTAGCATTCTTATAAAGTGTGGATGTTTAGAATCAAATTGAAAATCATTTCAATGTATTTCATGCCTAAATTAGAGTGGTTGGGATTTTTTCCTACTCTTCTATGTTCAACGAGAACTGCAGCTTTCTGTACTGTAATAATAGCCAACCAAGTGTTACACGTTCAGGTGTCACGCTCAGTGCAAGGTCTCATTTGTAGTGTCTTTGCACATCCTCTGTCTTTTATGAAAACAGATTATGTGGAGATGACAGCCAATAGCTCAGGCAGTAGTAGCATTGGGAATGTACTGTAGGAGAAAGTAAGGGAAAAGGATTTTTAGAATTTTTTGAAATTATTTTCTGGGGTTTTTTTGCTGGAGGTGGGACACAAAATTTGTCCAGGCAGAGTTGCAATATGAGTGTGACTGAATATTGAAGGAATCTCTACAGTCAAGGGATTTACAGCTTTTTTTTCTTCCAGCAGTTCTGTGCCTGTCATTGCCTCAGCTGAAGCGTATTATTACTGTTCTTTTTGTATTCCTTGTCTTATTACTTAATAAGGTTTCCATTCCCCTTCTACTTCTGAAGACATTGGGGAAGGGGGCTAAATTTTCAATTTGAAACACTTAAGATTTATTAATAGCATAGAGTTACAAAACAGAATTCCTGCAGCTAGTGTTAAAAAATGTGCTTCATGTACTGCTAAAATAGCAGGTGAGTATTTCCCTTTGGGGTTGTTGCCATGAATCGGTCATTAGTGTTTAAGCATTAAACATGAGACTGTAGTTGGCATTCTCCCTGGCCAACTGAATGTGTTCTGTCCTTAAAGTGGATTTTGTTTCCACTGTTCTTTTCTGGTATCATAGCTGGCAGCAAAGTAGGCAAGCTGCCATGCCACTGGGATTGCAGCGAGCGTGTTCTTCTGTATTAGATCAGCCTCATTGGCTTAAAATAGTTGTTAAAATGTGAAACTTCTTGAAATGTGAAACTTCTGTGTTCAGAATTAGTCCAAGCATGTTGATTGATACCAGTGGTCATTAGAACTCTATGGTTGTGGAATTTGTGCCACAAAACTTGACAAAAGCTGTGCCAAGTAAGACAGCTGCTGCTGCACATGCCTGGTTTCTAACACTACGGACTCTTCAACCCAGATGTTTAGAGGTTTTTCCACAGGGTGTATTGATAGGACAGCCTGAATCCAGTGATCGGTGTGCTGGGGAATGCAGGTCTCTTTGACACCAGAGGGTGGGGAGAAGTAGTAAAAAAGAATGTTCTGAGAAGTTACTACCAGAACTCTATTTTAGCCTAACAGAACTTCAGTACTTGGCAGGGGGTTAAGAGCTGGGTAGAAAGAACAATTTAGACTCATCAGTAATGTTGTTTTTCTTTCTGGGGGCTTGGGTTCAAGTAGAAATATTAAAAAAAATACATATTTTCTGACATAATTCTGTAAATTTTACTTTTTCATGTGATCGCATATTTTACATTATACCTTTCTACCCTTTGTGCTACAAAAAGCAAAGATGTATGAAAAGCTGTCATATGTATTTTGTTGTTGCTGCTTTATCACACATCTCCCTAATTCTTAACTTCTCTGTTGAGTCTTGCCCTTACTTATGCACTTCTGAAAATTAAAGTTATAAGCAGCTAATGTAAGTTCTTTGAAGTCAAACAGGCAGCTAATTCTAACATGTTTTCAGAGTTCAAAGTATGTCTTTGGAAAGATACTCTAGCATATTTCCCAATTTTTGGAATTGCAGGAGTGTGGGAAATTTTTGGAGTGCAGGAAAGCCCCTGGGTAAAAAATCTTTATGAACCTGTACTTTCCACTGTAATAATTTTAATTTCTCTTTGCAGAGTTATTTAATTCTAAGTTTCTTCTACAGAAAAGTTTTCTTTCTTTTTATACGAGGTAGTCAATTTTAGATATATATTCAGCACATAAAAACTCTATTTTCTACAGTTCATAGTTGCCAGAAGACCTTACAAGTTAAGCAGACCAAAAATTTCATGTGGTTGTGCTAATCTGGAACTGAACAACCGTACTGAGTAAGTAAAGAAAGCACAGAAACAAGGAATGCCTGCAGTCTTGACCTGTAAAGGTCAAGAAATAAACAAAATATAATTTCCTTTTGTAGTTGTTTTGGAAGATAGTCATCCTTATTAATGAAAATGGTTCCTGAATTTTAATTTAATTTACCAGCTTTACCATCTGTCCAGTGGGGAAGTTGTTTTTTTACTATTTTCCCACTACTACCGTGGGTCACCACGTAGCTATAGCATGCCAGAGAACAGCAGTAAAATTACGCTTTCCATTTACTCTCAGTATTAGCTCATGAACTGGTTTTGGGGGCTGCCCCAGTGTTACCCTGAGACAAAATCCACAGTCCAAGCCCACATAGAAGCTAGCTGGACCTCTTTCTAAGGTACAAATGGAGGTTTACCTGACCAGGCTCAGAAGTTTGCTTCAGCGCTGCTGCAGAATAACACGATTTCTGTGTAAAAGGCTGTGCACAGGCTGCTGTGCTCTTTATACAGCTGATGGAAGTATCTGTGAGATGTCTGTCAGATGAGGACCCCATACGAGGATCAGAGGTGGATGGATTTTAGATAATCCTGTGCTTGTAGCCTCTCCTGAAATTCCTCTGAAGAATTCATGTCTCACTGTGAGGCTTTATTTCCAAGCTTTAGCAACGGCCAGATTTTGCCATTAGTAGCTTTGCCAAGCAGTATCACATTTCTGAAGTACTTATCCTGATACAAACATGACTTTCTGTTTGATACAACCAAGGCTATAGCATCAAGCCTTTACTAAATCCTTTGTCACCTTTTCTTATGGTAATTCCTCCCTTATTGGATGAAACAGTGGTATTGGCAATGGATGTGAAGAAGGACTTCAGAATCCTCTCTTAAGAGTTACAGAAATTTCTCTGTAAAGTAATTCAGATTTAGACTTAACATCACATGCAATAGCAAAATTCAGTGTGCATCTGATGAGATCTCACCTCAGGTGCTTAAATCGTGGTGTGCTGGGGATTTCTCTAGAGCTAGGAAGCTGATGGTAAAAATTCTTACAGAAAGAAGAGCTTTCTTGCTGAACTAATATAAACTGACAGGCTGAACACTGGAATCATGGTCACTGCAGGTACTTCAAGCTCAGCATAGAAGAGGCTAGTGTTTGTATTGTTCATCTAAGAGAATCTGTAAGGGTACTAATAAACAGAAATGTGTTACAACAGAAATAGCTGATAGAAAAACACAAGGGACAAATGCTCAGTGTTGGACAATTCTTTTGAGATGCATTGTTCTGTAAACTGAAATCAAATTAACTTATTTTCTACCATGGATTATTTACATCAAAAATGAAATAACAGTTTAACTGCCAATTGTACTGTGATGTGACGTGTGATAAATGTAGAGATTGGGAATTCAGAGCAGAGGATGACGACTGCCATTCTAAATCATACTGTCTCTAAGCACAGAGCTTTCAAGCTGCTTAGGAGTGTGGTATGTAGGATTATTTTGTTTCTTTCAGGTTTATGACATTTGTTCAGCACTCTAAGCATGTGTCTAGAAATATTGCTGCAGCCTAGGCTTAAGGAAAAAAAAAATCAAGCCTAGAGAGGGAGTATTCTAACAGGGAAATCAAACAGGGTGATCTCTGCTTCGAAGGCGAGTACCCTTTGCAAGAAGGGTATGTGCCTCGGCAGAAGTGTTCCTTCTGTGGCAGACTGATGTGTTTTATAGTAGCTCTTTATGAAGAATCCTGCAGTTTAACTTCTAAAACTCATCATTTTCTCGTGCTTCCTCTCGTAACAGAAAGCAGAATCGTGGGGTGGATGCAGTAAGTTAAGGAATTTAGTTTCAGGGACTCTGATACAAAAATCACTACTTTGTTTATATTCTAATACATTTTCTCTTTACTAGACTATAAATCTTTGTGGTGGTTTTGACCAAAGCAGTTAATGAGATATATCTCAAAGTCTATAATAAGGCTTTAAAATGAACTCAAGTTATTTGAATCTATAGACTGTATTTTTTTTCATAAATATTTAGTTTTTTCTTTTTAAAGATTAGAAAAAAATCCCAGTGGTTCTCTTTTTTTTCTTGTCATACAATACTGTCTTGGACTTTTCCCATATTTAACTCTACAAATGTGATATGTTTCTGGAGCCAATGTAGAGCACAAGCTACTTGCAGTGAAATTACTAATCTGTTAAAAAAGGCAGTTGATGTTTACTTCCCACTAGCCTATAACAGTATGCTAAGGGCACTCTTCTCAAATTTACTTTAACCTCATTGCAAACGAAAGAAGTGATATCTGTGATTCTTTTGAAGCAGAAGATTCGCTCAACAGTGAGCAGCCTTTCAGCAGATAAAGCTGTGTGTTGATTCCTGAATGCAAGTCACATTCTTTCTGCCTTTAATAAATGTGCAGCTGCAGGACAAGTGGTGTGGCAGCCTTAACTATCTGTGACTCCTACCAGTTGTGATATTGTAATTAGTGCCTCAAAGGTTCAGGCCTTTTGTGTGATACCATTTTCTGTCTGGCTAAAGCCAAATGGAAAGACTGGATTCTCCAGTCCCTGCTTGGGGGAGCGACACATGAATTAAGGGGAGGTAGGCAGAACACGGGTTTTTGTGTCTGTACCTGTACTCTTGCCTGTGTTACTTGCTGAATGCCTCGGGGCCATTCTAACTTAGATCTGCCTGTCTGTTTACATCTATATTAACTCTTTTCAGGAGGGATTTCTTTATCTCTTGCTTTACTGGTTTCATAGTTCCTAGTTTTTACAGCTGATCTAGCTTGAAGATTCAGGCTAATTTGGAAACAAGATGGGTACACTGCTGAGATTTTCTGCCATTCTGTTTTGCATGAGTCTGCTCTGCCTTTCAGTACATGTGAGTGACTATAGCTTTTGGAATGCACTTAAATGGATTAGCTGAGCTAAGCTCACTATATGACTGCTGCAAGGCAAAGACTTTACATTTCTCATGCAGGTGACAGTAGTCCCAGTGGATCATTCTGTCATCCAAAGATAGCATTAGCTGGCATACTTACTGTTCTTTCTCTCTTTACTCCTGGGCACAAACTGCTTTGGCTGAGAAGAGTCATAGCACACAGTCCTGGAGGAGGTTTGTAGTAGTTGGACTTTATAGCTTTGAATGTCAATAGTAAAGGTAGAGTCTGTCCATATATGTTAAATCTCAGACTTTTTCCTGTAAAGAGCAGAATAAGGACAACACAAGAACTCAATTTTAAAAGAATAATCACACTGCTTTGCACTTTGCCCATAAAATCCCGTGAAACTGTGCTATGCAGGTAGAACATGCAGTGAAGTGATTAAGCCTGCTTGTCTTCTTCAAGCCCACGTTCCACCTTAGCACTTGAGTGCAAGGAAATTTCTGTTTCAGGCATCTACTTGCACTCAAAAAATGAGACACCCATACTTCTGTATGATTACCATTTTTGCTTTATAGAGCTCTCATTCATTCATTGTGTCCCTAGATGATAATTCAGCACTCATTTCAGCCATCACCATTTTCCCTGAGCAATGGGCAGGACGTGAGTTTTTACAGCTTCCGTGTGTGCACATGCAGATGCACTCTGTCAGCCCAGAGTAATTATTTATCTCAAACGTACAAAACTTCTGACCTGTAGCTAATTTTTGAGTGCTCATCTGTAGATTTTAAATGCAATTAGAAATAATAATAATTTAGAATAGCCACACAATAAAAAAAAAAATCCATGTAGGAAGACAAATACTGAATTTTAATTATTGAATGGTACAGTAGATTTTTTTCCTTCTGTTAGAAGGCATATTTTTAATCAGAGTTGTAGAATTTATCATGTCTTATCTTCAGCTAATGTTTTCCAGTAATAAAAGAAACTTCATAGTGTAGGTGCTCTAATGGAACATGCTGAGTAAGTCAATGGCCATAAAAGGAATTGCTTTGTATTTTACATATCGACTGTAAGAATTGAAAGAGAAAGGGATTTCCCTGAGGAATGAGAACAAGGATTTTACATCTGGAAGAATAATTTCTGTTTTAAAAGGGGACTAAAGTCTTTAATAAAATGTACATACTTAAATAATTCCTAGAGATTAACATAGGGCAAGGTACACAGATGAATGTATTTTAAAGGTCGATTAAACATCTTCAGTTTGCTGTAGGTCTCAGCTTTCACAGGTTTCATTGTGTATACAGACTTCAGATGTGTACTTGCTTATAAAGACCCTTTTCTCTCCCATTTGGAAATGAACTTATTAATGTTTTTCCTAAGCCTCATTTGGATTTTTCAACTTTGTGAATTTTTCCGTGGCACCTGGGTATTGACAGCATACAAAAGCTTTAGGCTGTGTTAGGCAATGTATCAGATGTAGGTAACTGGCAACAAACTCAAACACACAAAATTTACCCCTCTCTTGGGCTGCTTTTGTTTTTGATGGACTGGACACCTAACTCATCTTCTGTGCTGCAAGGACACTGGGAACAAGGTCTTGGACTGCAGACCAGTGTAGACTGGTGACAGTTTCTCCGGCCGATCTGACAGTGGCCCTTATGTAGCATTAACCTTCATTTGTCATGTTCTTGACATGAACCTTCTTGTATTGCTGTGGATTTCTGTACTTGGGAGACTACTTGCTACTTTTCCATCATGTGGACATGGACTTTTTACATGTCAAATAACTCGGGACAAAAAAAGTAGTAGTATTTCAGTATGGATCTGACAAACTTTGTCTCTTTCCTAAGTTGCTGACCAGCAAAGAAGAGAGAAACTGAAAAAGAAGATAGCCAGGTGTGAAGAGGAAATGAGTGTGGGGAAAACTGCCTCCCGATCCAGCTCAAGAGAAAGTGGAAGGCTGCTGCCATCCTCTTTTGGAAAGGTAGATACTTTAATTTCGTTTAGCAAATATCACAGTGTACTTGCCTCCTTTAACAGCTGATCACGTCTGTGCAGCAGCTCTAGAGAGAGGACGGGCATGTTTCAAGCAGCAGAAAATAGACAGGGGTCTTCGTGGCATCTGCCCAACTCCAAATGCATGTCTCAGCCTTCTGAAAAAAATGGCAGTCATATGGAGCAGTAGTGCTCACAGTAAATTCAAGCTCTAGCAATACTCTTAGCTACTTTCCTAGGACATGAATCAAGAATCTTCCATTTTATTTCTGTATCCAAAGTCCTACTCTGGAAATACATTTCATAACTTAACAGTGTACTCCATGCTCAAATTGCAGTTACTGAAAGTAAAACAGTACTTCAGCCCGAGATCAAAAATAAGTGCTTTTCTGCCTATATACATAGGTTCACTTATTTTGGCTGGTATTTCATACAGATGTGGTCTATATTTCCAAATAAATAAATAGCTGATGAATCTCTTTCTCTTTTTCATCTTTGTAAAGGAGCAATTGCAACTTAAAACAGAATGATGTTTTAATTGTGTTGATTTTAACAGCAAATGCTTCATACATTCTTTAAATATCCATAGAGCTGGAGAATGTTTCCAAGTAGTACAGAAAACTTGTCCTAGGTTCTGTGTGTGTGCTTGTAGATGGCAGCCTGTGACTTTATTGCATTGCAGAGAAATAATGCTTTGAAATTCAGTCCATGGGTCTTGGTTATGGATGAAATCACAGGCATGCGAAGAACGGAGAGGAAATGCCATGTTTAAGATCCAGATTTTATTTTTTCTTAAAACCATTTTTCTCCTTCCATGTTATTTTCTTCAAACTGGGGATAGCAGCAGTTCCTTAAAATATTTCCTTGCAAAACCATGTAAGGTGTGCTTAAAATGTCTCTCTAATTACTGTGTAAGTTCTCAGTTTTAAAAGGAAAAAACACACTTGTGGTCTTTTTTTCCTCTGTTTTAATGTTTTGCAAGCAAGGTCTTGCTAAAATAAGTCATCCGAGTTCCTCTAATTACTTGGAGGTGCCTTTCCACTGACATTTGTCTTGAAAGCATTGTCTGTATCACGCCAACAAACCGTCCGAGTCTCAACTTCAACTCATCCACTGAAAAGTCTTATTATAGAAAGCGATAGCGGGAGACTTGCCAAAGTACAAAGAAAAAGTAATTTTTAGATAAATTTTTTTTGCCTTTAGGGTTTTGGGTTTTTTTTTTTTAAACTTTACAAATGCAAAGAGTAACCTTCACCAAAATACTGTTTGGTACTTTGTTAATCAAATTGTTGATTGCTGCATTTATACTACAGTGTAAAATGTTTTGTAAACAAGAGCACCAGTGAGTCAGGAAGAAGTGAAAATCTCTAAGTGAGCCTTCTGTTAAAAGGGTAGCAACTGGAAGTGACTGGGAGGTCATATTTTTGTGCTAAAAATGAAGCCCTAGTTAAACTTTCCTTCATTTGCCAAAATATACACCAATTTCTTGTTTGTTTATATGTCAAGGGAAGATTCTTCTGCTTCAATGAGTAGATTGTCTTACGCAATGTGAGGAAGAGTTACCCATTCTAATTGGATTACTTTGGCCATCAGGATATATCGATAGGTGACAGTTGGAAAGGAAATTCTACGGATGCCTATTAAAGCAAATGGGAATGTGGAGGATTTTTGCCATACAGTAATCATATTATTGCTGTCACTGTTGCCATTAGGAAAAAGCTGATTATGCATCCTCTGTTTGTGGAACTGCTCCAAAAATTCTTTTATTGAGTTAGGATCTTCCTGAGTTTCAGTGAGATTAAACACAAATTTGAAGCAGTCAACCTTGCAATACTCCAAGCTTCCACGGAGGTGAAGTAATGGCAAGAGTAGAATGTGGTCCTGTGCTTAGTAAGCATCTTAACAACATTACAGGAAGCACCTAAGAAAGAGAGACAAGTAGAATTCTCCTGGCTTTGCCACTGCTACGTTTAAACATAAGGGTATAAAATTTGAAGAAATTGCTTTCATAATGCATGATTTTTTGCCTGTAAAATGTACATCCATTTAAGTGTAATGGACGTACATCATGTATCTATATGAAAATGCACTAACCTTTGTAGCTCTGTCAGGGTCAACATCTGCCTAGATTATAGGTTAAATACACGCTAACTGGCTTTGATATACGCACCTAACTTTCTGTTTTCAAATGGCTTCATTCATTAGCACTCCATTTTTATGCAATGACAGTAATTGCTGAATTAACTCTTCCTGTCCTCATCTTGACCCATGAGGCTTTCATTTTATTTTCTCTTCCCTGTCCAGCTGAGGAAGAGAGTGACAGAGCAGCTCTGGTGGGCACCTGGCATCCAGCCAGGGCCGACCCACCCCAGCAAGCCTTGCTATACTGCTCCCTAACACAAGCATTTGTTTGGCATTGTTATTGAATGTTATCAGTTCAGCATTTATTTGTGCTGTAGTTGTAAGATAAGTTGGCACACATGAGACACCATCAAGAAGGGCTTATTTTGGCTCAGCTAACTGAAAAAAAAAAACAAACCCCAAAACCTCTTTGCATCTTAGGCATCAGCAACTGTGGACATTTTGGGTTACTGGAATAGCATAGATAGGTCTTACTGATGTGGGAGAAAATTGTTGTGTGGCATTGTTGAGAAGTGGTGTCATGTGTTATGACAGCTGTGTGACCTGTGACATAATTTTGATGGTAAACTATCTGCATTTTTTAATACTCTTCTGAATAGCATTTACTACCTGTCACAACGCGTATATCCATCATCCTGAGTTTTAATTTTAAGTGGTTCTGGAAAAAAAAAAAAGGAATAGTGTAGATTCAAAGCAGTAACAGTATCAGTGTTATGAGAAAATGAAGCATTTCTGCAGTGAGTAATATTGTTTAGAACTTTTAAGAGCACATTTTTTTAGGAATTGAGTGATAGAAAATCTGTGTATATTTACAAGGTATACTGTGAACTACATAGGTTAATATATTACTAGTAAACTAGTAATATATATTACTATCCTATACTATATATTAGTAGGTTACAGTCTAATGACTTTTCAACAAATGTATAAGGATTTCCAGGGTTATTTGGGTTTTTTTCCCCTCCCTACCTCCCCCATTGGGTAACTTCAGATTTTTCACAACAAATATTGAATATCTTGGGAAATTCTCAGAGGTACTTTCTTTTACAATTGAATTTTGCCACTTTTGTCAGCATTCAATCCATTGCCACTTACTGGTGAGGAAAACCACACGTCCAACCTTCAAGCCACATCTTAATTATCTGATGATTTTCAAAAAGTGAAGCATTATTGAGGATCTTCTCCAGGTTTCTTTTTTGCTCAGAGAGTGAAGCACCACTGGAAATCCACTGGATCCATGGTTTAGTGTTAGCCTCTCAAAATAATTTCCACATGGATTAATGATACCATCAGGACAGGCTGCTGAGGGAATCTGTGAATGTTCTCAACTGGCAGTTAGAGTTGCAAGTCAAATAAATGCATATCACAGCATATGTTTAAGTCATATATAGATCCACTCTTGGACTTTCTATAGGGAAGCTATTCCTTCAGTGACTTCAGTAAACCAATACTACTATATTTTTCTTGTTTGATAAAAGCATAATAGAGGTGAATGGAACACATTTGGTTTTGATTGCCATCCGCAGCCATGAGATTTGTTTGGCTAGGTTCTGCACACAATAGATGGTTACTGAAGACCGCAGTGAGGCGTTCTTACCAATTAAAGTTGACAGCTGGACTCCAACCTGTATATAAAATAGACTTATACTGTGCTTCTTTTGGGGAGGAGTGAGCTAGCTGACCATAATTTTAGTCTGAACCACACACTGCTTGCACCTTAGTTTAGTCATACCACCATGTTTGACTGATTTGTCTGTATTAACTGACTGTCTTGTAGCCTTTAGCTGTGTCCTTTTAAAGTAACGTTGAATATGAGCCTGCTTCTGAGGATTGAAGTACATTTTTACACTGTAATGTGTTGAACAGTTAAGGCTCCATTTCAGGTGATGGCACAGAAATGGTGTTATTGCTCCTGCTTATCTATTCATAAACTCATCATGTTGTTATCTGTCCTGCTTAACTCTAGTAAGCTAATTATTTGCACTGTTGGCTTCCTGTAGTGTTAGAAGGAAAGTTTCATAGCTGGCTATGTACCTACTGGGTTGAAAAACCCAAAGGAGAACAGGATAGAAATTTGACTGTGTCTGCTGGAGGATATTATGATTTTTCATAATACTGTAGCAATTAGGACATTTCTTACAGAGCAGGATGCCATTACACAAGGTAGCATCCTGTGTTTGTACGGCCCTACCAAAGATGTACAGCTCCTGCTTACAGGAAGAAGGTGGTGACGTGGAATAAGCAGTTGAGTTTTCTTATTCTGCGTCTTAAACCACATTATGGTATTTTCCATGTTGGTCTAAGTTGATTCAGTGAATACATCTGAATGTATTACAAAATACATCTGGAGAAAGAGGCAACAGCTCCACACTTGAAGACAATCTGCACTATGAACGAGTCAGTAGGATAATTATGGATAGTATTTACCTTACCTTGCCCAGGTGGCACAAGCAGAGCATACACAGATAAAATAATTTGCCTCAATGCAATGATTCTAAAAATGTACTGAGCTTTTGGGCTAACATGATTACAACTCTTGGTTTGATGTAGCGCTCAGTATTCTGTAACAGAGCGCCAGTGTTTTGCTACTGAAGCAAACCATTTCTTATCACTGCTAGTATTTCCAATAACTAGAGTTTAAAATCTGTTAGCACCAGCACTGCTCTGAAACCAGTTTGATTTTACAAAAATGAAAAGTTTTTGCATAGAAAATACCTCCAAGTTGGTACCAATAATAGCTGGGAGTACCAACTGAGCAAAGCTTCTCCTTTGCAAAGCAATCAAATCTTGTTTTAATTTTTTCTAGAGTTTCTTGGAAGCAGAAGACAAAGACAGTCTCTTCCCCTGTGCTCGGCAGGCACAGTACCTATCCAGAGTGCTGTCTCCTTACAGCGAGCATGGCATAGTTCGCTCCAGTCCACTAAAATATGCCAGAAAAGATGCTCGGAAAACATCTAACCTGTCTAACTCAAGTGTCAGTACTTCAAGCACACCAAGAAAACGTTCTGGACTTTCGTGCAGTTGCTCCACTGATAGTTTTGTGAGCATTCGTCATTCCCAGAGGTGTCAAGGAAGAAACTCCAAAGTATGCAGTGGGGATCTCCTCGACAGGCACTCTGAATTTTTTACTGATGGTCAAAAACCTTTTACTCCACGCACCTTAATCTCAGATACTAAGTCTTTCCTGTCAGAGTACAGGTATTACACTCCTGCTCGAAGGAAAAGGAGGAATCACTGCAAGCAGCGTGTGGAAGCTCAAACGCAGACTGATTTGATCAGGTACAGAGGTGAAAACTTGATTTTGAAACTGTGAAATTTAGATCTTATTGCAATAGTAGCTTCATAAAAGCAACCTGGTTTGCTCTCATTGACACTTGTATAAAACCAGAATAATTCTGCTGAAATTATTCTAGATGTGTCTTAGCAAAAGCTGGCACAGAATGTGATTTCTCCTTTCTTCACTAGCATATTTTGTTGTCCTCTCTCTGGAGCAACTGGTTTCATCTGTACAAATTGGCTACAAAGTGCCACTAAAGCCAACCCGTGGGATCTCACATCTGCTGGGGCTAGATGTTGACTCTTTTCTTTGCTCTCTCTGGAATCTAGTTCTGCTTTCTGTCTTTGAAAGAATCAACCACCATAAGCATGCAATTAGTTCCCCACTATTGCCCCTGTAGTCTCATACTTTCCAACTCATTCATTAATACATCATGTACATCATGTAGAGAGACCCTTTTTTTTCTTAACTCCTGAATGCAGCTCTTTACTGTCTTTTTAATTCAGATCTATCCTGTATAAATTATTTTATACAAAATTAATATCCCTCTCTTGCATTGAACTCCTTAGCAAATTAAAGTGTTGATTTAGCTTTGGCTTTACTGATACTACCTCATAAAGAGGAATCTTTTCTCTCGTGTCCTTGGTGCCTGCATGTATAACTCTGGTTTTGCCCTAGCACAAAGTGGGGAATTGTGTAAGCCTCAATTTAAGAGAGCTTTGGCTCCATAGTGCAACTATTGATTCTGTGGCTGGGGGTCATATATTCTCCTGGTGCGTTTTAATGTAAAGGAACATCTCCATTCTCAGTTTGAAACAATTCTTTCTGGATAATTTAGCTGTCCCCTGTAAATATGCAGACAAGTAATGAATTTGAATCACTTGTGCATAACTGTAGTCAGCCTTCAAAATGAACTTAGTTTTAGTAGGTGAATGGAAGGCTGGCAGAAATTTTCTATACTGTCCGAGACACTTTAGTACTCCATCCCAGTGAGACTGATGGGAAATTTCCGCAGTGGCACTGGTGTTCTCAGCCTGCGTATTTTGAAAGTAGCCTTGTTGGAAATCTAATCCATCTCTAAATTTTCTAGTTTTCCAGCTGTAGACAAAGTATCTGAGAGAAGAGTTATGAGTGAACAGCAGCAGATCCCATTGAAGGTAATACAGCTTTCAGTCATTTAGGTACTCTTACCCCAGCCTTCATCATCCCTTTGGAGTATATACTTCATCTCTGCCACAGCAGTATACAAATGATTAAAGTTTCATTTTCTTTGTCATTATGGGAATTAGTTCTGTAGAGGAAAGAAAGTTTCAGAAGAACGAGTGGAAACAATAAGAAGAAATAGAGGCATGTGAAGGGATCTTAGGATATTACTTTTTTATTTCCCACCAGTATTTAGAAGTGCACTATTGTATATCTGTTCAGCACCTTCAGAAGAAGATACCTCTTCATCAAGATTATTTTTTTCTTAATTTTTATATTGGGCAAAATATTCTAAAAAGTCCTCAAAAGAAGAATTGGATCAAGTCCCTTTCTCTGAGGAAGCACCTAAACCAGTGGGTGGTGAAGTTTCCTTGAAATTTAAGAATTTAATGTTCCTATTTGCTTTCTGTCTTGCTGAATGTATCTGGAATGCTTTAATCAAAAAAAAAATCACACCACTTAAATTCTACCAGCTCCTAGTATTTTTTTTTTGTGTAGTCACAGAAATGTTTGCATCCATCATTTTGATTTGAATTCCTAAGTGTTTGTTCCAGTTACTTAGTTTTTTGAGGTATTTGGTCTTTTAGAAATAGCCTTTAGTATGTTGTGGTTTAAGATTAATAAATTTTTTTAATGGAATGGAATACCAGCATCTTTGGGAGGCAGGGGGAAGGAGGCAAAAGAGATATTTCCTAAGGCTTCAAATCTGAAGTTGTTTTGTCTTAATCTGTACTAGCATGTGGATGGAAGAGTTTAATGAGAAATTAGGTTCTTTGTGCTTTATGCTGTAGGCACCATACAGATGAGTCCTTAAACATCCCTGTCAAACCTAAGAGAAAGCTTTTAATAACTGGGGACTTGCTTCGTGAGTAAAGGCTGCAAGATCAGACTCTTCATGACTTCAGCTTAATAAGGCAAATAATTATGCTTGCTTTATTGGAGGAGTGAAGTGAGAGAGCACATTTATAGCTTTACTGAAAACAGAAGAGAGACCACCTGAAGTGATCTGCAGCTGACTTAATTAAGAAACAGCTAAATGATTATTCAGAAGGCTTCACTCCAGTTCCATGAAGAATTTCTGATTTCATGTCAAAACTGTCATAGCTCTTTCTCTGGCTGTGGTAAAAGTTACAGCAGTAAGTCATGGAGCTTTACAGTGTCCCTCTCAGAGCATTATCATTTAAAATGCAGGTAGTCAGCAACTTTACTTTCCCTTCAGGTTTGTGCAAGCAGTACAAGATGTGATCTAGAGTGCTAGTTCCTAGGTTTGCGTACCAGATTTTACTCCTCTTAGTGACATTGCCCCCCTCTGGCTCTCAGAGAATTCAGCTTTGACACACTTGCTGGGGATAAATGTTCCCCATACCCAGTTGATCCTGACTAAAATTTTGGATGTAAAAGCTGATGACCCTTTGCTAACACCTGCCTCAGTTTACCCAAAGTTTCTTAGAAAAGATACAGAATTTGTAGGGTTGCTTAATCACAGTTTACTGCATTCATTTATACAGTAAAATTTGCTGTCTGTTTGCACTGATAGTAAAGATTTTATCTCTGCATTGTAGGCTGAAGATAGAAGATATACTGTGGATGAGGCTGAGAAAGGAACAGCTGCTCTTCCATACTCCTTCCTAAGGTGCCTGATTTACAGTAGGAAAGAATATTTGAAGCATTCCTTTTAGCTTTCTGCACAGTTGCTTCTTACGCCATAAGCCTTCACTACCCTTTTCTCTTTACAAGTCTGAAAACGTCACAATGAGATTTAGAATATTGTCTGCAAGAACAGTGTTGGAAATCGGGCCACAACCCAAGGGCTCCCAGCTGATTGTCCTCATTGCTGACCTAAGTATCCTGCCTGACTTGCTGATTTCCTCTCTGGCCTTTTCGTACAAAGGCATTTTTACCTGAGGAAAAAATCGTACTCTGAGTAAAGAAAGCAGTCTTAGGGCTAGTGAAGGTCTGTCTAGCATCTGAAGTACTGCTGAGCTCTTGTGAGGTAGTGGAGCACTGTCTAGTGCTCGTGAACCACAGCCTTTCAGGCTTCAGTTTAAGCGGTGGATTTGGCTACTGGAGCAGGGTTTGGTGTTTTGTTTTTTTCCAAGAGGAGGTGGGATACTGGCACAACATGGCTCTCTAAGAAAGTGAGATGCAAGGTATTATCAAGGGGTTTTAGAATGTTGCTCTCTTTTTACCCTCTGATTAGCGGGACAGCGTTGTATTGCCAGCAGTCTTCAGCAAGGAGAACGATCGAGGCTGAGTAAGTACGCTTAAACCGCTTTCTACGACTTTGCTGTAGTGAACTAGAAACTCTTCCTCAAAGCCAATGAACTTGAAAAAGTAAATGTAGACTCAGACTAAACTGTCCTTCACAATTTACAGTAGATTTGATACGATTATGAATTGTTATATTATACTTAAAATTTCCATGTGCATCTGAAAATGAAGAAAGTTCAGTATAACTCCAGAAGACAGACAGACTTCCCTTCTTGTCCAGTGGCTATACTTCAAATGTTTCTAGTTCTTTTTCCATCTGTAATCTCTGAAGCAAATGTTGGCAAAATGAAATATCAAGTTAAAGGGCATTCTTATCAGATTTCTGCTCTTAAATTTGATGAGAATTAGAAGGTTTGAGTTAGATTCATAAACACTAGCAATGCTTTATTGGGGGACCTTGGGAAAGTCATTTAATTCTTTGTGCTTCAGTACAGGCTTGTTCTTGCTTAACTTTAAGGATGTAATAATATAGATAGCAAGAATCAGCTGTAGGTATCTTTCTTCACTATAGAGGGAACCAAAATGACAATCTCCAGACTGGATGACAAATTTTACATAATGGAGGTCATGCCAGATGCATTCCATGTTTTTATTTTCTACTTATTAAGACTGGAGGATGATCCAGGGTCCAGTAGAGCTTGACTGGATGCTTTGGGATATTTAGAAAGATGCTATGAAAGAAGAACAGCACTAAAATCTTTTCTTTGGGGATTTTCTTTCTTGTTGTTTTCCATATATTTGGAGAGTCTCTAAAGTTTAGAGCAGTTGACATCAACAAGGCTTTAAGAGGTATTAAAATAGAGAGAAATTTAATCAAAGAGTGAAAGCCACATCTCTCACTAACAAGGATTTCATCCATCAAAAGAGTTGTTGTTTGAAAGCAATGGAGGCTGTCAAATAAGCACTTACATTTTTCTGAGCTTCCATTAAGCACTAGGAATTTTCATTTGCAGTCAGATTCTCTAGAAGCTCCTTTGGAATCCCTTATTCAGAGTATCAGACTGGAGTTTTATGCTTTCTTCCCAGTTAGCACCCCCTTCTTTGTGAGTGCAAAGCAGGTTCTGAATGCTTTCCAAGACTTGCTGATTTCCTCACCGGGATGTCTGTGCTCATTTATACCACAACAGAAAGCCAGCATAAACACGTAGTGACCTTTGTAACAGTCTGGTATTTTACACAATGTTTCTTATTATTATTCAAATTGAATTAAAGGCTGTTTGTCCTGATAGAATTACCTTTGTGAAAAACAGCAGCTGATGCCAAGAACTATACAGTCGTCTTAATGGCATTTCCCATAAGTGATTGGACCTGCTGTATTGTGTAATATGTGTCTCTATTTTAAAACATTCTGTTCTCCCTGCAGAGAAGAAGAGCTTTTATATTTAGCTTTCATTGAAGATGTAACAAATGATATTCTTAGCCTTGGGCTATTTTCTAACAGGTAGGTTAGAGTTGTTTTCAGATTTGTAACGCTGTGAAAACCCCATGGCCTCTGTAAGAAAGGGAAGTAGTGTTTAGTAATCATTTCTTTGCCTTTAAAAACGCAGAGATAGTTGGCCCTTGCTATTCTTTCCTTTTCCTTTTTGTTTATGTAAGAAAGGGGAACCAGGAAAGACCTGTGGGTCATTTACTTTGATTTGCTGCTATATGACATGAGATAAAGTGAGTTAAATGAACTGAAACCCTAGGTGGAATAATGCTAAGAAGAAATAATTTTACTCTGCAACATCTGTTTTTCTAAATAAACCAAGTTACTAACCTGTCACACAACAGATCATCCATCTCCCTTCTGTCCTTGTTTATGTTCCAGTATTCACTCTTCCACATGTGTTGTCAGGATCACAGACTGTTTCAGATGAGAGTTCACCAGTTGCTAAATCAGATTCTTTTTTTAACAATGAAAGGACAAGTTATGATAAAATTCATGTATTTGAGCAGTACTCCCAAATTCTTTTCCATACCTGTTCTGATAGAGAGCTCTGTTTATAGCAAAACAAAACCCTGCACTATTTCTGATACAGATTTTTAACCCATTTTTACAATTCCATTTTCAAGGCAATATAATTTCAGCTTTGTATCCTGATCTTCCCTACATTGATAATGTTCCCATCTGTTTTCCTGTTAAGTGCATTCCCTTTTTTATTTTCTCATGTCAAGGCTATTGATGAAAATGTTAAATATGCTAAATCAAAAAATCAATCTTTGAGAAATTCCAAGAGCAGCCTCTGTTTTGTTTTTCACAGTAATGTTGTCTTCCCTTAAAGTTTTTCTTATTACTATGTTTTTTTTTTTTTTGGCTTATGTGAGAAATTACTACATTAAATTTACTTGACATTGCGGAATTCTCTTCCCGTGACTGCATACCTGAGTTATCACAGAACACTTACTCTGTGCTGAAACTTTTTCTCATCCTTTTTAAGCAGTGGAGGAGAGCTCTTGGGACTGAGGAATTTTCTCTGGATTTTTTTCTGAAGCTAGATTTTATTCCTTCCCTTTCTTTACACTTGGATCAGCCACTACAGTGCACCTAGGAGATTTGGGATGCCTCAGCATGCCCCTAGACCCACCACGGGGTTGTTTATTTCTCCACCACATAGACCTGACAGACCATTCACAACCAGGGCTGTGCTACAACTCACCCCATGGTTATCAGCTGCCCAAAGCATGTGTCCAGTGGGATACCAGCCCTCATTGTGACAGTATAATTGAAACAATTACAGAATCATAGAAGTGTTTAGGTCAGAAGAGCCACTAAAGATCCTTGAGTCCAACCATCAGCCTAACAGTGCCAAGTCTACCAGTAAAGCATGTCCTTAAGCACCACATCTACAGGTCTTTTAAATACCCCCAGGGATGGTGACTCCACCACTTCTCTGGGCAGCCTGTTCTAATGCTTGACAACCCTTTTGGTGAAGAAATATCCAACCTAAACCTCCCCTGGTACAACTTGAGGCCATTTCCTCTTGTCCTGTTGTTTGTTAGACGGGAGAACAAAGCAACCCCCACCTCCCTACAACCTCATTTCAGATAGTTCAGGAGTGATAAGGTCTCCTCTGAGGCTTCTTTTATCCAGGCTAAACAACCCCCATTTTCTCAGCTGCTCCTCATAACACTTATTCTCTAAACCCTTAACCCAATTCATTGCTCTTCTTTGGACACATTTGAGCACCTTGCTGTCCTTCTTGTAATGAGGGGCCTAAACCTGAAGACAATATTTAAGGTGGGGCCCCAGCAGTGCCAAGTACAGAAGAACAATCACCTCTCCCTAGCCCTGCTGGCCACACTATTTCTGATACAAGCCAGGATGTTGTTGGCCTTCTTGGCCACCTGTGCACACTGCTGGCCCATCTTCAGACAGCTGTTGACAACACTCTCAGGTCCTTTTCTGTCAGACAGAAATCCTAGTGATCCCCCTTCAGCTAAGAAAATAAAACACTAAGGTCATCTATTTATGTAGTTCTGTTAAAAGTTGGTTTTCTTCATGTGAAATTATTTAACTGTTCATTTCTAGGGTACTGGAACAACTGTTTGAGTGTCATATACAAGAAAATAAGAACCGTTTGGATGAGGTAGGTGCTTCTCCTTTAACAGTCTCCCTCTCTGCAGCTGACTTCATCAGTGTTTCCAAAGTACAGTGGAAACACACTGGTGTATTTGCAAGTAAAGGTAACCAGAGTGGTTAGTGGGGAGCATACCCCTCCATAACTGATTTACAGCTGTATGAATCACAGTAGATAAGGAAGCACAGGCACAATCACAAACAAGGGACGACAGTCAGCTCAGTTGGGTGACACTTGCTGTATAATATAGTCACTTGATTGTAAGCAGCCCCGCTTCTGTCAGAATTGAGCCCCAAGTTCTGGGCAGATAGGTGCGGTGGGGCTGGAGAAATGTCACTGTTTCTTCCTTTACCTCCCAGAGCAAAATGCGCCACTTCTTGGATGTACTGAGAGTGGACCTCGGCTGCAGCCCGGGCACTCATGCGGAGCAAATCCACACAGGCTGGGAAGCCTCTGACTCACTGGATCTGCAAGAGTTTGATATGATGGAAGAGCTCAAGTTTACCAGCAAAAGTCACAGGCAACGAAAAGCTACAAAAAGTGAAGAATTCTTTGGGACCATGGACTTCTCTTTAACAGAACCAAAGAAATGTGAATCAGGAGTATGCAGGGAAAGTTCAGAAGACACACAGAGCAAGGATGACTTTTCAGAAGGTGTTATTAAAATGATGTATGCTGGGACAGAGTCTGACTTCTGTGTGAAATCTGAAAACGACCCAGATACTTCACCCTCATGTGAGGCAACTTTAAACTTGACTACTTGTGGCAGTGATTTGGAAGCCAACAAAGATCTTGATTATCTTCAGGAAAGCTTTGCAGAGGCCCTTCATATCTCACATGACTGTTTATAATAGTAGGTAAAACTCAGCAGTTAAATAATGATAGAGCTAGTTCCACAGAGAACTGCCATTTGTTAAAGAGTAGTAAATTATTTGGTTTATTTTCAGTTTATTTCTCTACATACTGCTGAAATCTCCCTAGCAGGATGTTGTTAACTGAGCATTAATTAATGTAATAATCTCTGTTACTGTAGACTCTAAAGGGTATAGTGCTAGTTATAAAAAAAATTTGTATATTTTGTCCATAATTGTATAACCCAGAACTACCCTTTAAAAATATTAAATATTTTTAGAAAGCTGTAAGTTATGAAAT
>JANHFX010023029.1:0-33077 GCA_027560015.1 Chloroceryle amazona | reverse complement strand
GAGTTAATTTTCCTCACAGCAGCCCTCCCAGTGCTGTGCTTTGCATTGAGAGCTGGAAAGGTGTTGATAACACAGTTTCCTGACTACCATTGCAATGTTTCATCCACTGGTTAATATTGCTACCTAATAGTATCTGTTTAAAGGTATGTGGCTGTTTTGTGGTAGAAGCTTCAGTGGTTGTAGTTAAATATAATTATTTGTCTCCAAGTGAAAGAGGTTAGCGACTTTAGAATGAATTGTGAGTTTTATGTTTATGAATTGTGAGTTAAATGTTGCATGTACTGCAACATCTGTAAATGTGTTTTTATGTCTGCGTGGTTTTATATTCCTGATTTCATGTTAAAATGAAGGACTGTCTTTACAACCTATATGGATTTTCTTTCAGTACAACCACTGAGTTACTTGGCTTAGTTTAGAATATTTTGTACTTTGGTTTTGGTTTCTGTTTCAGAAGGTATGATGATGAATTACTAATGAACCCAATTAAATAAAACAGATGAAAACTTTTCTAATGGATACAGAAAGAAATGTCTGGTTTTATTACAGTCAGCATTCAACCAGTCTATATTATTTGGGTTTATGTACAGATAATAAGAACTGTAAATATTACTTCAAAAGACATTTAGGATTTAGAGTGTTATCAGCTAACGTCTCTTGTTTCTAGGATGTGCATCATCTTGAATTGTTGGATTAGCAATTTGTCTATTCTGTTGTCAGCAATTGCTAAAACATTTTATAAGCAGAGACTGTTTCAGATGCATTTGCTTTCAGTAAATAGGACCATATTATGTGTGGGTTTGTGTCTGTATGGGTTTGTCCCTCCATGAGACTGTAAAAGAAGAACAACAGAGGAAAAAAGCCCTTTAGTCACATCATTTTAAACCAAAATAAAGCTGTTTGATGAATGATAATAAACTATCACAAAACTGCCAGTGTTACTAATTAATAGGCTTTACAGGTTTTGATATATTCAGCAGTATGACTTCTGTTTGTGGGGAAAAATGGATGCTAATGATCTGTGTAGCGTTACAATACAGATAGCACATTGTCAAAAGCTGTTACAAATGTAAAGTCTCATTTGTGCAAAATCCGAAAGAACAAATAAATAAAGCTGTAATTCTCAAGGAAGTGATTATCCTCTCACTTATGTGTGCAGAAACCTGGTTCCAAGTCAAACTCTGGCTATTTTCATGTAATACTTTTCATATGAGTTTCTTCACAGAATCACAAAATTTCTGAGGCTGGAATATACCTCCAAGATCACCAAGTCCAGCCTATGACCCAATACCATGACATCATGACATCATCAAGATGTCATTCTTGACTAGGTTTAGAAGATTTTGTACTTGTGATTTTTCTTTCTGTTTCAAAAGAGGATGAATTACATTAGTAATGTCTTCTTCATTCTAAGCCATTCAACTTGGACATGGCTGTTGGACATTCAACTTCAATGTTCTTTGAGAACCCTCTATATGATCTTATCTTGCACTTATTAGTTTATCAAATGTAAGTCCATAACTACATCTACTGAAATGAATATCAGTTTTCTCATTTAATTTTGTGGTTATGAGTTTCATAATCCTTTCTTTTGTTAATTATAACTTTTTTAATGATAACTCAAGTTTAAACTTTCCTGGGAATTTACATCTCTCATAAAAGAAGAATAAAGGAGAACCAAACACTAAGAAATATCAGCCATATTCAGCTGCCCTTCAAACAGTCAGTATCCTAGCATGTTTTAAATATATTCACTGAAATTTATCACCAAAATGTTCGTAAGCTTTGAGACATCGATACACATCTGAGAATGATATTTGTCATATGTTAGTACTTCAAAAAGAATAGCATTTAGCTGAAAGAAGTATTCTAAATTTCTGCAAGTGCAGGTTTGCCTATCTTTAAACTACATAGAACCTTGGAGGAGAATGATCCATAGACTAGTCGTGATGGGAAGAGGAAGAGGAGACGAGATCTTATGTTTTGGCCATGTTGATGTGGGAGATTAAATGATATTTGAGAGAAAGGGATGGATAAATAATAGAATCATAGAATTGTTTTGATTGGAAAAGACCTTTAATATCAGCAAGTCCAACTGTTAATCCAGCACTAACAAGTCACCCCTAAATCATGTCCTTCAGTGCAACATCTACATGTCTTTTAAACACCTCCAAGGATGGTGACTCAACCACTTCCCCAGGCAGCCTGTCCCAGGGCTTGACAACCTTTTTAGAGAAGAAATGTTTCCTAATGTTCCACCTAACCTCCTCTGGTTCATCTTGAGGCTGTTTTCTCTTGTCCAATCAATCTCTTGTTACTTGTGAGATGTAAGTCCCCACCTTGCTACAACCTCCTTTCAGGTCGCTGTAGAGAGCAATAAGGTTTCTCCTCAGTCTCCTTTTCTCCAGGCTAAACAACCCCAGTTACCTTAGCCTCTCCTAATATGACTTGTACCAGACCCTTCACCAGTTTAGTTGTCATTTGGGCACATTCCAGCATTTCAATGCCCTTCTTGTATTGAGGGGCCCAAAACTGAAATCAGCATTCCACGTGTGTCCTCATCAGTGCCCCATACAAGGGGATGATCATTTCCCTAGTCCTGCAGGCTACATGATTTCTAATACAAACTAGGATGCTGTTGGCCTTCTTGGATACCTAGGAACACCGATGAAGGAATCAAAGATCTGACTGAAGATAGGTAACTTGATGAGGAATTTCAAGAATAAAATCTTGGGGCCAGTGAGGTCAGGTCAAGATGGCAAATCCTCAGGAATTCTGGAAAAAAAGCTGTATTGCAAAACGGGGAAAACTTGGACATAGGAAATAAATCCAATGCGACCTCAGGAGCTTGTATAGAAAGCTGAAAAATAAGAGAAGGAAGAGAAGGAACTGTTTTAAAGAAGGGATTAGGCTTTAGATAGAGTCACAAACAAAATTTCTACCTGTCAATGAATTTGATTTAGCTCCGTAAAAACTCATTTGTCTATGACAACTGGTTGTAGACATATTGCTCTAAAAGTTATAAGAACTTTTAATTATAAGGTTAGGTATCTGAGAATTAGACTGACAGTCTTTCCTTGGTTGATTAAATAGCCCTTTGACTAAATCTCTAGTAAAGTAGTTTTCTTGTATTTTCTAGAATGAAAAAAAATATAGTAAAAAACCTCACATTCCTAAAAGAACAAGTAAACCACTTACCATTAAATCTTCAACATAATTAGACAGCAACAAATACATCTTGAATTAAGGCGCTTGTAAGAGTTAAATAATGAGATGTTCAGATAGTGAAAAGAAAACAGCACTGCAATATGGAGATTAATAGCAAGGGTTGACTGTATGAATAAGACAGGAAATAACTTTGGAAAGAAAGATTAAACCAGACTTGTTTACCTTGTAATATTGTGAATATTTATTTTCTATGGAAAGAATACTAGTCATCTACTATGCTTGCTGCCAATACTTTGTTCTTGCACATGCCCTCTCTAAAATCTGAACTATATAAAAGAAAAGCTGCCTTTGCAAGTATCATTTTGAGAGAGAGTTCTCCTGCTCTGTGGAAAGAGTCCTTAAAGATCTGCCAGCTCTGTTTTGCTCCCTTGTCCCTGAGTGCCATTTCTCATGGGGTCCAGTTGACTAACTCCCTGAAGCACATGAAACTTGCATTCCTAAAATTCAAGAGTCCTGACTTTAGTCATTTCCTGACCCATCTTCCTCAGGACTGTGAACTCCACCACTGCATTTTCACTTCAGCCCAGACTACCTTCAATCTTGATGTTACATTGGTGACCATCAGGTCAGTGTCACATCCCTTCTTGTAAGGCTGTCTATTACCTGGCTTAAGAAGTTATCCTCCATGAATTTCATGAGTCTCCTTGCTTGAATACAGCTCAATATGCTATTTTTCCAGCAGATGCCAGGGTGGATGAAGACCCCCAGCAGGATGGGAGCCTGTGAGTGTGAAGCTTCCTGTAGCTGGAGGAAGAAAGCCTCATCAATAGACTCCCCTTGATCAAGTGACCCATAGTAGGCACCAATCAATGGGTTCCTTTTTTTTCCTTAGTTTATAGTTCTTCTGCATAATCTTTCAACCTCCTCATGGCTATTCTTCAGGGACAGCTCTTCACGCTCTATCACTCTTTGATGCAGAGGGCCACTCCAGTACTTCAGGAGCCTCCAGTATATCTAAAGTGCATCTACAAGAAGTGTGTGGAAGCCAAGCTTTTGACATGACATCCATCATTACGACTGTCTTCATAGTTTTTTACAGTAAGAAACTATGTGTGGGAGAGAAGAAAACTTTGGAGAATTACCCTTGAGTGCAGAAGGGCTTTTTTGTTTGTTTGTTTCCCTAATAATAATTCAAAAGTTAGTTCAATTTACTAGTTACCATTTACATTCCTACTAGTGAAAGGACATCACAAGTGTCCCAAGATCACGAGTCAGTTCCAGCAGTTATGAAATTGGGCTCCTTTTGCTGTTAATATGTGAAGAGAGGAGTTCTGTGTAAGCTATTTTTTCTGCTCAGGTGAAGAGTGTGAAAAGTGTGAGTGTGTGTGCACTGACGGTACAACTAGCAATTATGAATCCCTAACTAAATAAATCATTCTCTTTAGAGGAATGTGGTGGAGGAAAATTACAATATAAACCTTTTTGTAGTATTTTTCCTAAATATATAGTTGGCCAAATACAAAATTATTGTCATTGTCATGGATATTTTTCATCATATATGAAAGGTTCAGAAGATAGGCAATGTATTGACTTTCAGAATGTAATTTGTGTGTTAAATTCTACATAATTTCTTAGAGAGTACAATGTAGGTATTGCAAGGAAAAATTGAAGCCTTTGTTGGTTGCCTAAAAAGCCTTTGAGGCTTTTGATTGGAAAAACATCTTGACATTGGTCAAATTGCCATGCAATTAAAATATTTATAAAAAAAAAATTGTTTTGTATATCATAAAGGCTGATTATACAAAAAAGGACTTAACTGAAGTAATTTTATGGAGTCCTGTAGTTACTGATCCTGACTGTACCGATCCTGACTGTACTGATCTCGGGAATTGTTGGCTTGCAATTACTTCAGTGGAAGGTAGATGTACTCAGGTTTCAAGAGCAATACATTTGCCAAATATCATAAATATATAAAAGAGATCTAGATCTAGGAAGCACTATTTTTTATTGCCAATCACTTTACCAGCTAGACTATTTTAATAGAAAATATGTTCATCCATATAGGAAACTCCCTAAAGGCAGCTGAAAACTCTGACACAGTGATTGGGAAATATCTCCCCTGAATTGAGCTATTCAGAAGTTAGTTGTCTCTTCTAAGTTAGCTGTGTAAGCATCATTTAAAGGTAAGGAGAGAGACTAGATCTTCCAAAGGACAAATTTATTTCACTCATTTTAAATACCATAACATGGTGTTTCTTGCCTTTTTGGTTCTCATTACACAGATGGAATACTTGCTTAACAAAATAGTTAAAGTTACATGAAATGAAATGAAATAATCTAAGTTAGTGGCCTGAAAGTTGGTTAATTCTGAATGTCTAACTGTATCTTCCTAAGCTATACATGCATACTGATTTTATTGTTAGCTTCTACCACAGTGATAAAGGCTAACATCAGATTTATTAAAAGGGTATTTCCTTTCACTGGTAATTCAAATAGGACTGTAATTAAAGAAAATCAATCCAGCTGAAAAAAATAGCAGCATTAAAGAGTTAATATTTGCTGTAAGTGCACTCTTACCTATGGTAGCTGAAGTAATTGACTATTTTATTTGAAACTTCATCAAAAAGGAGGTGAGACTCATTTAGCTGGCAGATTTCTTACAAGTTTACTGAAATATGCACACATACTTTTCTATCTATTATAGATTATATTTACTGTTGGGAATTCACTTTAATTATTTACACTAAAACATCCATTACTCTGCATTTTTATTAAGAAGACATTCTTTGAAAATTCTATAATTATCAGTATGTATTTGTAGCTATATGCTTATTTTATTTTATGCTTCAGTGCATGTGTGATCTAATGCATATGAATAAATTTGGGGGATTTTGTTGGGTTTTTTGTTTGTTTGTTTGTTGGGGTGTGGGGACTTATTTGAGAAGCTTGTTTCCCTATCAGGATCAGAATTTAGATAAAGGCAACAGAGAAACAGATCAGCAATGACTACTAAAGGTCCAATGACTGTAATACAGTTACTTTTTGATGTGCAAGCAAGTTATTGTTATTATCCAGAGCAAGCAAGTTTTCCAGAATCTGGCCTTTAAAATGAGATTCACTGACTACATTCTACTTTTGTACTAAAAACAAATCACACCTTTTTCCAATATGTATGTAAAACAAGAGTTCCAACTGCCACAAAAAGGTAAAATAATAGTGTAAAAAATCAGATATACACCACAGGAAGATACAACTACTGTAGTCCAGGTGCTATGGTTAGTATTGGACCAGTGATTCAGTTTTACTTTATATCGTCTATATTTCGTATCAGGGAAAATGATTAATTGCTAATATTAACTCTAAGTGATTTTAACACCTATCCTAGAGATATTACAGGTGTTTCAGCCTGTCCTATTTATGAAGGCATTTTGTATTTATCTTTTGACTATCTTCTTTCAAAAGGGCTATCTGCTGCATTTCTGCATCATATGCAGCATCAATCACTTTGATTAGGGTCTCACTCCACAAACCGAACAGCTTTTCTTCCATGGCAGCTCCATATGTTTGCTGCAGCTGTTAGTTTCCAAGCAGAATGTGACTCTACTATGTTCAGAGTTTGTATCCTTGTCAAAGAGGGAGGAAATTATTCCTCTCTGCTTTGATTTCTCTTGAAATTAAGTGGCTTGAAATCTGTCCTACAGTTAGACTATAGATGCCTACATGGAATTCCATCTGCATTATATTTTCACAAATATGACTCTGGAAAGTGCACACTGCCAAGGTTGATTCCCACAGCACTGTTTGAATACCGGGTCAAAGGAGTTTTATTGCTGGAAAGATTACTCCAGGGAGATTTTTAACATAGGCCCAAAGATAGAAGACTACTATCTGTTGCAGACTAATTTCTTGATAGCTGTGGCTATAAAATATACTGAGTTTTACATATGATTTTATGGTTTCTGGCTTGGGAAAATACTTCTGCTTTTTTGATTAATATTTTGTTATCTTACACTAAGGCAGTATGTACCAGTTGCTGCTACAGTACACTGAATCCAGTGTAAGGAATGCATCAGACAACATATTTGTCTCTATTTGCAGAAATACTAATTATTTCCTTGAAGGTCACCAACTCACTATGGTTTTGTTAGAAGACATACAGTTAGAAGAAATAGTGAAGTTATTAAAACTTATGTGTATGCAAATAAAACTCCACACCAGTAATGAGAACTGATTTTTTTTTAATTTCTGATCACTGGCTAATCTTCTGGCAGTAGTCACTATTATAAGAACTTTATTAATCCTAAAACCACTTATTTTTTTCACCAACTAGGCTTTGCTGAGTCAATTTTCACTGCATTTGATTAGCAGGATGCCAAGATAAATATGCAGTGGACTATTAAATTTTGGTGACGAAGAACTCAATTTGACATGTCTTCAATATGCTTTTAATGAAACATGTTATGGTGTACATGTTCTGGTGACAGGTATTTTTAAATGCCCTTTGAGACCACAAACACAGCTTGACAATTAAGGTCTACCACAGATGAATAAATGTAATGTATTCACCATATGAAATGTGACTTCAATATCTTGTTGTTCTCTGATCCTCTACATCCGTGATTCCACTTTACCCTTCTAGTTTTAGCATCCCAGTTGCTGGAGAGGCAGGTTGTTCCTCACACTGCCAAGTACGCTGTTTCTCTCTGTGTGACTTCAGGATGATTGTAAGTAGTTGAGCTGTCACAGCACAGAAGCTTCCTCTTTCCCACCAAGAAAGACAAGTGTGTACAGAGTCTCAAACTCATGCACCATGGTAGCAGTACCATGACTCTTACATGAGCTAAGACTGCTAACATAATAAAACTAGTTCAATGAAAAATCCTTCTCAAAGTACAAGACCACTATCTGCAATTGCTAACTGATTGAAGTTGGTCTTTGAGAAATGTTTTTTTTCCCTTCTTCACATGAAAAGTAAATTTTGCCTGAATATAAAAAGTTTAAATAAGTTAAAACATTTTTCTTTGTTCTTTGTCAGAAACAGACACCTAAAGGCAGAGTACAACAGTATATGAGTTTTGGTTTTCAATTTCCTGATTAAATGCTTCCCCTTTCCACTGAAGGCAGAAATTTTCCATCCTATTTCTAAGTCAAATATTTGTTGCTGTCGTTGTTGTTGTAGTAGAAAGTCTTTCTAAAAAAAATTCTTAATTATTACAAAGGGAAAGTTCCTGAGTTACTGGCTGGGAATAGGAAAAGTAAATTTATTATCTGTATGAAGTTCCTTGTTTGGCAAAGCATTTAGCTTTGCACTGTGAGTAACACCAAAGATTTCAGAAAGATCTCTTGTATGGTTAAGTGCTTTTCTGAACAGTGTTACAGAGGGAATGTTTTTAATAATTAAATTAGTACATGGACATATTTAGCTTTATTAGAGCTATAAAAATTATCAGATGTGCTCTCTACTCCTCACCTGTCCCTTTCCCTAGTCATTAAATGCTAAAGTTAGGGTTCTTATTGTTTAGGTATGGAATACTTATGGAGAAGTGAAAATGTGTTGGAAGCACCAAGGAGTGGGCAAAAACCTGTTCAGAGAATGGCAAAGCACTGGTGCCCAGTATCTCCATTGGGTTTCAAGAGACTCAGGTCTGAGTCTTTCAGCAGTAACTGCAGTCTGACAGTGTTGGATACCATGTGAAAAGCTAGTATAATTTCTGGTCCCCCCGGAAGATTAAATGCTCACAGATTTGGGCCAACTACAAATCAGTTTGTGTTCCAGATTCAAATATTTGAATTCTAGCTAAAATTCTATTCTCTCAATGACTGTGACATAAATGGTATTAGAAAATCATATTTGTAAGTCAGTTGTGATTATTAGCTTGAACCTCAAATGCTAACACCTCATGGAGCAGATCCCTTCCCTAACTCAGACTGGATTTTTTAAGCAGTAGACAGTGTGTAATGCTGGTTAGTCGAGAATCCCTGTAGCTATATGATAAATGCTCATAGAATGCAATTAATGCTTATTTTTTTCTAGAAATCATCAACATTGAGCAGTATATTGCAGAGCATATGAATAATTCTAGACCTCACCATAGAATTGGAATGTTGTCCGGTCATTTTTGTCAATTAAAAATCAAATTGCTTATATTCTACTCTGGGTGCTGTCAGGAGTTGTTCAATTGCAGTGAATCAAAATCTAGTCACAGGGACATGCAAAAAAAGAAACTATTTTCTGCCAATTTTTCTAAAATATGTATAGTCTATGGTTGCATATTGAATTGCTATACTTATCTTTAATATTTATCTTATATAGAAAAGTAAACCTCATTTAAAAATAAACTTATGCACAATCAGTCACTCATACATTATCCAACAAAGTGCTTTATCTGTATTCATTTTGAGAGGTAGGGATGTCATTTTATAGTAGTTAAGTGTCTTTCAAAGCATTGCAGACCAGAAATTGAGCATGGTATTCCCCATGCACCACAGCTGACCAAGGTGGTTCTTCATTAGGATCTAAGGTATAATATTTTGATCTCTTGGATTTATTGTACACATAAAGCTTTGTTATACTTTGTAATACAATATCTGAATGAAACAAACAAAAATCTAAATAAGACAGGAGCAATGAGGAAGACTGTTTCTAGATGAGACAACATGCATCCTAGATGCAGGGGTGGTGGATAACATGAGAATGCCATAGCTCTCAAGCACTTGGATCCTATACAGTGTCTTGGCATTTTATTTCATATGTTTAAATAAATTCTCAATAGCTGTCATGAATCATTTTCCTTTCTGGCAGGGAATAATATGATTCCCTAATATTGATTCAGTTCCCTTGAATATTCAATGCAAAATCACTGGAGATTTGTTAATAGAAGAATTAACATGTACCAGAAAGGAAGTGCATCAGGGAGATTATATTTGCTAATAGATTTTTTTTTTTTCTGCTCTGCTAAATGATGTTCTTTCTCTATAAATCTTTGTTACTCTGCCAATTCAGCATCTTTAACCTGATTGTTTCATTTGCATGCTTTGCCTTTGTGATTGGATTAGAGTTTGTTTTACTTTACTCTTTATTATTAGCTCTCTGGATATGTAATTATGCTTTATTACTTAACATTCAATTTACTTTGATCAAAATTTGAGTGTAAAGTCTTATACAAAGACAACAATATACAAAAATATTTTTCTGTTTCTGCAAGCCCTTCTGAAACCCTTCAGCTCAGCCTCTTAACTTTGGAAAAAATTAACTTGCAAATGACATATTATTGCTGCAATAATTACAGTCACCTGAAGAACTTGAAAAAAAGTTTGAATTCATATCTGAACTGGTCATATCATCTCATGGTAAATTAGTCACATCATTTATGAGCTGATTAAATACCCCTAAATGGAGCTTTCTATCCCATATTTTGTGCTTCCCATCAAAAAAATATAAAAAAAAGTTTTCTAAATTATCATTAAAAAATTTACTATATTGGTCATTTAATCAGGAATTTGAAAAATTAGTGTTAGCTAAGGCTTTCGCATTGGAAACCATCAGAATCTGTTGATACAGTGACAGACAGAAAGAAAAAATGTAGGCATGAAAGAAAAATGGAGTTCTTGTAGCTGGAAAACTTAATTATTAGGCTGGTGGAATTTAAAACTATGGTTTAAATTTTTGATGTTTCTTAAAGTTTGTATTTAAGAAATTAAAGCATTGATACTTAAGCAATAAAAATATTAATTAAAATGATAATTTAAATTTTAATTCTTTAACCTAATTTTAATAGTGATTTCCTTACTATCTATTTAGGCTTCTTTTCCTATCTCTATAAATATTTGTTACACTGTAAAGCACAGAATCTCCTCATTACTGAAATGGCAATATGTAGTGTTCTTTGGTTCAAGGCATAGAATAATAGGAAAAAAATATTTGCATCTAGAGAATCAGATATATTTGCTTTCTGAGGGTTCTGAGGTTGCTAGCCATATTGCAGCTGGTTATACAGGTCACTCAATCCACCACTGAAATGCAAAGTGGCAGCTGCTCAGGAGCAAGTAGCACTATTTCCTTTCTTACACCTCTGAGCAGAGACTACCACATCCGATTGAGGTTGCAAGGGGATTTAGGAAGGCAGAGGTAATTACTCAGAGTATCTCGGGAATAACGCTTTTAATCCTGTGAAGAATGTTGTGGGATACTTAGTGACCCACATGGTTAAAGTGTCCATCACACCTATCTTCCAGCTAGACGCGTTTACCTCAATGCAGTTTGTTTAAATAGTTTTTTTGGTAGACTCAAGAGAAATGCTGTAACTAGATTGCATATTGGCCATTCTAGCTGAACAAACCCATGAAATCCATCCAGGAACCCATTAAATTTATCTTACCTTTGGATGCACAGTGAGAATATGTAAATAGGTTAAAAGGTAATGCTGCTCTGGGTTTGAAATTGCATTAGGACTTGTCTACGTAAAGGCAATCAGGAAAGTTAACCCAAATTGACTAAAGCTGTAAATTCAGAGGACCATAATTAAAGTAGATTAGTGGATTCACATCCTGAATAAATTAAATTAAATCAAATGCAAGGCTTTTTAATTCTGAATGAGTGTCCTGGCAGGTTAATATAGTTTAACTCATCCATTTGGAAAGTTACTTCTGATTGATCTTGATAGGTTTCCATGGAAAGGAGGCGTGCAATGGTAGATGTCTGTATGTGTGAGTACATTCATACAGCATATCAAGGAAATACAATAAAATTAATAAAATACAAATTTGTTCATTTACATTATCTAGTTCAAGGACTGAACTGATTGAATGTTCAAAATCATAGAAGAAGTCAAGAGTCCTATTTTTCCAGAGATACTGGGTCTCTGAGAATAAAGAATTTCTAAATTCAAACTGTGTGTAGGAAAACATTATTCACTTTTGTGTGTGGATCAACTTTGGTAAACTTCCCCTTCCCTTTAGTAATGTTAGCATTACAGAGGCAGCATGAGTAATCATCCATACAGAAAACCTTTAACAAGGTAATACTGTGCACAAAAAAAACCCAACCCAAATATAAATAAAATAAAACTTGAAGAGTATGGCATGCACATAATATTCCTTGCATAAGGCATAATTTGTCCTCACTGCTGCAGCTGCTTCTTCAGGTGACCTGCGGAAAATCAAAGGGGATGAGGATTTGAGGTATAAGGACAAAATAAACTGCAAGAATGTTTATAGTTTCCTGTTTATTTTTAGTTTCCTATTTAATTTGCAATATATACTCACTCTCCATCTTTTACTGCTGGAAAAATTATGTGAGGAAACAAACTTTGTATGCTGCATAATTAAACATGGGGAGTTTAGAGAGAAATGAACAATTTATTATTTTGTAATATTATCTACTAATCTCAAATTTATTATTCCTCTATTATGCAACAACTTGCAGCAATGAAATGATGCATACAAGAAATTTATTCTGAATTACTACAAATTTGAGCCAAAAATCAAGGAAATTGCATGTAATAAAAGGAATGGGATCACATGCAAATTGATTACCAAAAATAGAGTAGGTAGAAGAATGGGCAGAATGTTAATATGTTGTACATCCTAATGTCCTAATAATTAAAAATAACAGCAATGTGTAACTTGGGAAGCTTCACACTCAACAGTGTGAACAATGGGAAAGGTCAGTCATCTAATTACTGAGTTTGTCATTGCCTGGAAGGATTTGTAAGAACAGTATGTTTTCATATTGATTTTATGACTGGTCCCAGTTTTTCTTTCTGCATTTGCTAAGTTCCTCATTGGGTATTAGATCATATTTAGATTTCCAAAGAGAACTGTAATCTCCCAATTTAGGTCTAAAGTGTCAGATAAAAGTAAGAAATTTATTAATGCTTTCCTTTTTAACAGAATCTGACATCATACAAAGCATTTTCTAGCTTTTAGTCTGTGAGGTACATTTGCTTTTAATTGTATATACTGAATAAATGTTCAGCTAAAATTAAATTCTGAAGTTTCACCTTGTAATTCTCATTACTGAAATTTTATTTGTATTAGACTCGTATTAGCCCTATTTCTATATTTTATTTTATTTTTTTTTAATCTGGTTCTCTAAGACTATGTTTCAGCTCTGTGTATTGGAATAGTTTTCATAAAATAATGTCTAGGTTGCATCCTGTAGCCATGCAGGCAAGACTGGTTAGCATGCAATCTTTTTATTTTGTCCTGGTCCCTGTGGAAAGGACACAGAGATGTGTGGGCCCAAAGTAGTCTACAGTATATGGGAGAGTTCAAAATTGTGAAATAACCCTTCCTGTCTTCAGAAGGTGACTTTTGGGAGTGTTTGGTCTGACTGTTTGGAGAGCACTAAGAGATAGGGATGTGCATCTATGAACTAGGTAGGCTAATAGGCTCTTTCTTGTACCAGGTCTGGAGAGTGTTATTTCAGGGAGAAAATCATAACAGCTTGTACATTCACTTTTCAGTCAGTAGGAAATGTCAAGTACAGAAGTATGTCTTCATGCTTTTTCATCTTTAAGAGTCTACAGCATAGAACTTGTGAGTGTAGAAATACCCTGTGCTGTTGGGTTATTGTCTCTATTTAGGTACCTAAATTACTTTTAAAAATAGAACAGAGACTACATGTCTCTTCTAAACCACAGTGGCGATTTAGTACTGTTTTTCTTTAGTCTTCTGTCCCCCTGCTGTCATCTGAAAGCTTCCTGATGTATTGCACTAACCCACCCTGTGGGAGACATGGACTCTGCCCTCTGCAGTACAAGGGGATGGAAGCCCATACTTGCCCCAGCTCTTCTGTGAGATGGGAGTGCTCATTCACCCCATGGGACTGCAGGACTGCAGAATATCAAGTGACAGAGAAGAGGCAGAAGGAAACACATGATATAGCAGGAAAAGTTTTAGAGCATTTTAGCCATGATTTTTGAGGACTACAAATGTATTTTATCTGACAGGTTTAATACACATAATACAGGCTTTAAATAAATGTGCATACAGAAAGCTTTTGCTATGTATTTGTTGAACTTTTTGACAAATGCTTCCTTTTTCGTGAAAATAGATAGTATTTAAATAGACTTCAGAGTCATTTAATCTGATGTAATCTCATATAAAATCTGGTTCTCTGTACAGTTTCTTTTTTTTTTTTCCTACAGTGTCATAACATATTTAATGTGTTGTACAAGAAATGCATAATAAATTACATAAGCAAGTGCAAATAAGAGGGTTCATTTTCTTGAATATCATATGGAATAGCCTGAGGGCAACTTTTTCCTTTTTGCATTTATGATTATGTATCAAGTGAGAAAAAGTAAAAAAAATGAGAGGATAATCACCTTTTTAATTTTTAATCAGTGATCTTAGCTATGCCTTTTACTCTATTTTAACATTATGTATTTGGCCTAACCTTGCAGTTCATGAGTTTCTGATCTCACTTGCACCTCAACACTGTTACTATCTAATTGTCTGCAATCTTCTATGAAGATAAATATTAGGTTTTAATTCCCCAGCTGACATGCATATCTATATGCATGGATGCATGCATGCACATGTGCACACGCACACACAAATATTTAAACTCCTGCTGAATGAAAAAGACTTTCAAGTTATGCACTGCCACCTTCAACTGTGAACATTTTAGGGTAAGGAAGACTGGAGGAAGACTCTTCTGTGATATCTGTGGTATAAACAGAGCTATAGCCTTGCCCTTTTGAAAAGGTTAGGTGCAACACTTCCCAAGATGCTGGGTAAACTTGCAGAGAAAGAAAGGGTGAAGGAAGTATTCAGAGGGCATGTGGAATTCACAGCCAGAAACAGCATGTCAGCATGGCTGTGTGACCAGGTTAAAATGGTGCAAAGAGGCATAAACACAATAATGTGATAAGGAGTAGTTTTGGCCCTCCAGGTCTCAAGTAGTGGAAGATCAATAACCCCTATTATCCAGTTTAAGAACTGGATTCTTTTCAGAGTTAAAGCTATAATTCGTCCATCTCAATGGTAGAGGTCACCTAGTGAAGGATAAGGGTATAACCACATCACCCCCACCCTCCACCCCCAGTTTCCTGGTTGTTGGAAGTTCATGAAATACAAATAGGATGCATCACTTTGCTATTTGTCAGGGATTTTTGTATTTTTCTTTAAGCATAGGTTAAAGTTTTCCCAGCACACACATGCACTCCAATGTAAATCATTGCTGATCACTCCCATTTCATGCATCTTGGACATAATTTAACTGGTACTAAATGAGTGGGAACTGTGAGATTTAGCAGTCATTTAATTGCTTTTTCTGTGAGCAGCAAATGAGTCAGCAATAAAGGGAGTAGCTCTTCCACAGGAAAAGAGGAATTTAAGTCCAGACTTATGGCTTTGTTGAACAGAATACATATGTGTATGTATATGTGCAAACTTTTCATTTCTCTTGAAATCTAATCATATTCCTTTCAGTTCTAGTAAGAACTACTGAAAACAAAGCAGCTGTGCAATTACACTATGTTTTTTTCCTCAGTGTAAAGAACTGATTATAAAGTGTGAATTACTATTGTGTATTTTGCTTTTTGTCTAATTTCATTACTGATTAATCCTGTTCTCTGTTTAATTTGATCAAATTTGAGAGAACAAAATGATTTGTATTAATAGTAATATAACTGCCACATTTTAATGCTGAAAAATCTTTGCTAATTAGGATTGGTACTAGGATAATACAGTCACTAATTGTAGGAAGGCACTGGGGGAGTTGGCACACTGAGAGAGCAGTGGTCAAGAGGAGTCAGAAGGTGATCAGGTGACAGATTTGTTTCTCAGATGTTGCTGGCTACACCACTGTGGCTGTCTCATGCTGTATGAGCTGCGGCACAGTGTGCACTCCGCTGGCCCCAGGGCGGGAATGATCAAGAGCTTATTTTAATCAAAGTGACTGAAAAATAAAAAAGGGCAGGATCAGAGCTTAGAGAATCTGCTCTACTCCATCTCACTGTCTACTGAAGACACCGGTTGCCCTAAGCCATGCTCTAATAGGTCATATGGGCCTTTTTGGTGGTTCCACACTCCTGAAACAACTGTCAGCAGTGTCTAGCTACAATTTTTCTATAACCATTACATTAAACTACATATTTTTTCCCCCACTGTGAAGAAAAGAGAAGGAGGATGCTGGGACTGCTTCACTCTACTGTGACCTCTAGAACCACAACCCTTTATCATAAGAATGTCTTTCTAAAAGCTTGTACCTATTGCTACAATGGAAAAGCCTCATTTATAATGAGGAGTTTACTCATTATCTTGCAACCAACATTTTGTTTTCCTGTTTTGGAAATGTTTTGATAAGATTTCAAACTTAAAATATTTAAAACATTTAAACTTAAAAATAACTTTTTAGCTCCTAGTAATTTTTGAAAAGGGTAGGTGTCTACAGTAGTTTTACCTTATAAATGGTTTTGAAACAATTCAAGAAAGGCATTAATTGCAAAATGCTAAACTGCTGTATTTCTTCAGCATTAGGTCCAGGCCTACACATAACCTTGGGACTTATTTCGTTGCTATCCCACATCTCTTAAAACTATTAATAATCACAAAGGCAATGTCTCCTGCCCATCAAAGTAGAAAAAATAATGCATCCAAAGATACGTTAGAGCAAGGAAGTTAAAGCACAACAAAGCAAATTCCTGTCGATAGACTTGGCTCATAGAGGGAGATGGCAAAATGTCAAATGGAAAGAAACTGCAATATTAAAACTCATGTGCTGAAATTCCCTTCAATTCAGTGTTCTTCGCTGCAGAAGTTCACCATTATTTCAATACTGAAAAGTGAAGTACAAGTAATGTGATATTAATTTGCTTTTCAGGATGGCTTGTTGGTTTTTGTGGGGTTTTTGTTTGTTTTTTTTTCTGTTGGGTACCCTATATTTAGGAATAAACTCTTTTGATGTGACAGACTCATATCTGATGACTTGTAGGTGACAATATAACATTATTATTTTTTCCATGGTGGGTTGGAATGAGGTAGTAAGGTGTAAAATATAAAAGAAAAAATAAAAAGTAAAAAAAAAAAAAGAAAAAAAATAGTCTCAGTAAGAAAAAGCTTTATGTGAAACATAGTGGGGGAACATGCAGTTAAAGACAGTCATGAAATTTTATGTTATGATTTTGTTATTCGGTGTTTCATACAAGCATCTATGGCTTGGAATGAAGACTTGAATACAAGTAAATACAAGTGAGTGCAGGCCTTTCCTGTCTGCTAAATCCCAGCTATTTTTAATATACATTGTTTCCTCCCGAGTTGTATTTTATGCCAAAATCTTCTCAAGCAGTAGGTTGTCTAAGGAACAAGCTGAGAATAAAAATTGGTACAAACCTGTACCAAGAAGAAAAAAGCTGATAAGAAACCATGTATTTTGGAGTTCAGAAGTGGTCTCTAGGGCTTTGGCTGGATTTTGAAAAATAGCTCAACTGCACAGAGGAGATTTTGGAAGACTAACAGTAAAGCTATTAGGTTTTCAGTATGAACTCTCTAAAAAAAAATATTATATTAGTGGGAGTTCTTGTGAATAAAATAAGCTAGAAACCTGTGTTTAGAGCAGAATCCTCATGAATAGTGAAACCACTAATTTAATTTGGTCCTTTAACATAAAATCCAATTAATTTTCAATGGCAGATACATTCTTCCATAAGACCTATAGTACCTTTGAAATACCTCTCAGAAAGTACCTCTTGCTCAGACTGATCTTGTTTATGTCATACATAAAATGCCTCTTTAAGGAAAAAAAAAGAGAGAGAGAAGAGAGAAAATGAAGTGGTTCACAAGTGATGTGAACTTTCTCCTAATTTTTTTTCTCTTTCCTTGCAATAGTAATTTGTACAGTTATTCTTGTAGTTATGTCTTCAGTCTTTCCTGTTGAAATTAGTGGCTTTCTATTTCTTTTATACTGCTCTATATATCTATTTTCCATTTATGTAAAATTTGTATGTGATATTTAAGTGGAACTTGGATACAGAGCCTGGAAGGAGGCTTTTTTTAATGACTGAGCTAGAGTAAAGTCTAGGAATGTGCTGCAAAAACTTGCAAGCTTCCTCTTTGAACTATGTTGTTCTTCTTATAATATTCTGAGTACTGTTCTGCCATTTGTTTCCTTATTAGTTTGGAAGCCATTACGATGTGATAGATTTTAATTCTAGTGAGGGAAATACTGTTATAAATTTAAAAGGGAAGGAAAAGAAGAGAATATGGGCAGGATTTTTCAAGTATATTTTACATTGGGAAAGAATCATTCAAAAAACTATTTTTTATTTAACTTCAATTCAAATCACGAGTTTTAACTCCTAAAGTCATAAAAATGATAACTTTTCTTTTTCAAAATGAAGGACTAATGTTATTCCAGTTCACATTTAATTTAATAATATAGTTAGTGCATGCTTAAAAAAACCTGAAAGGATAAATATCCATATGAAACATTTCTGAATTTTAGTAACAGAAAACTGTAAATTACACAATTCATATCATGGGATAACTGATCTCAAACCCTTTAAGGATAGGAATCTTTCACAGCCTTTTTGTTTAGAGCATTATGAATGTCTGAGGGACAAAAGAAAAGCTAAGAAGACAAAATAATAGGTCAATTTTTGATAAACAATCTATGTGATTGAAACATTATATAATAAATAACATTATGAAATATTTGTTCTTTGTGTAAAAAGTCTATGAAACGTGCTTGGAGTTTACAAGCAAGTAGTCAAAAAATGACCTTTGTCAGAAAACTTTGGATTAAACTCTGCATGATAAGAGTTTTTCTTATGTCAGTGTTAGAAAAATGCTTTGTTTAAACAAATTAGTCACAATGAATCATGTTAAAATAAGGTTCATGTGTTTTGAGAATGTTGTTCCTGGTATATTGTGCCCTGTCAAGCTAAAAAAACTGCAAGGTTTTACCTCATCAAGCAGTCTTTGACCTGTCATTGAATACATTTGTCAGGAAAAAAAAAAAGTAATTTTGCCAGGAAAAAACATAGGATGCATAGAATCAACTCACAGTTGAGTAACATTTGCTACCCTGTATATTTGTTTTTGTCATCTTCTATTTCTGCTTTACCTACACAGTCTGAAATCACCTGCTAGACTGAAAAGTGGTGGTCTCAGAGAGGTCACTCCAACTCAGTGTTTCTTTCACAAGGTCATAAAAATGTTCAAAAGTCCTTTCCAGTATTTGGAATACTTTTTGTTGTTTGTTTGATTATTTTTTTTTTATGATAAATATAGGACTTTATATCTGTGTCTAGATCATCTATATCTGTAACTAAATTATATCTGAATCCCTAAAGTAAGCCTCCCTTAATTATTTGATAGTGACATTCCATAAATTTAGCCATTAGAAGGTTTCAGAAAGATGTCAAGGTAAAAATGAGAGTCACACTTCCAGAAAGCTTGAGCTGAACTGATCATAATCATACCAAAAAAAGGAAAGTACTAATGTTCAAGAACCTCCTAGAAACAGAAGTACGCAATTATTATACCTGATAATTCACTTCCTTCCTGTCACTTCCTTTCTAGCTGCTATTCTGCAGAATAGCCCATTCTTCATCCAGCTCTACAGGTGTTTGCCTGTATCTGGAATCATCCCCATCCCAACATATATATGACAAGCTCACTTTTTACCTCCAGCAAAAACAGTGCCTCCTTCCTACTGTCAACATTAGTACAGAACTGGAAGACTTGCTTCTCCTTTCCCTCGGTGATGGGTATTTTAGCTACTCGGTTTTTCTCTTTCCTACTTACTCTCATTCCACAAACACAACTGCAGAACTTCAGATTTTCTCAGATCCAAAGACTCTCTTTAGTGGTTTACATGTTACAAGGGAGGGTATTATAACCATTTAATGTTGACCATATAATAAAGTGCTCTGCAGCACCCTCTAAAAATAGGCATCTCTTGCCATCTGAATAAATTATAATACTAACTTTATGGTGTTCCTTTTAATCACTTATGCAGCACACACATTGTGGACTAAAATCCCAATAAAAGCCTGTCATTTTAATCATTACTTTAAAATGCTGTTGACAATAAAAATTGCTCAGGCATGTCTTTCACACTCAGAGGGCAAGAAGTTGTTGTATTTAAACTTCTAAAAAACAGAAAATGAAAAGGCAAGCACAGATTTGTTATGTAAGAGTTTATATGTGGACTGACATCTTTCACCACTATTAGTATTAGTCAATTACTTATGCTCTGTGAGGATATATTCATGGCCACATAGTTTCGCTTTTCTTCCCTGGGCACTACTTGTACCTTAGTTCAGGTAAGATAAATGCATATCTCTGAAAAACACAAAGGTAGGGAAAACACTGCTCCATCTCCTTTGTGCTCTGGAACTAGTACTGGGAACAAGAGGAGGATCAAAGGCTAACAAGCTGCCAGCTGATGACATGTTCTTCGTGTCTTGCAGCCTTCATATCAAGAAGATAGGCTGTCAGAAATTGGTCAAGTTTAACACATACAAGCAGCAATAATTCAACAGCCTCTGCTAAGGGATAGCATGAACTAGTCAGGCTTTCCAGATTAAATAAACCCTATGAAGCAATAAGAAAAATATATAAGGAAATACAAGGAAAAGGCAGTCTTCTTTAAACTGATAACATATATTAGAGATTATTACTCTGAGGTGAAACTGTGATAGGGTCACTAGAGACAGCATAGAAGAGTTTTTGATGCTCTTTGTGCAAACATATATTAAGGATGTATATGTGGCCTGTTTTGGTACTAGCTAGTATAAATATATGGATCTTACCATGAAGACTGACATGATCCAGGATTTAGTGAACACTGAAAAGAATATATATATATATGTGTGTGTGTATAAATATATGTATATATAAAAGACTAAAACCCATCAGCAACTTCCCGTACAGCAGTGGAAGAGTATTAACATTTAAGTTTGAGTGTTTTATGTGGAAGATGTGGAGGTCAAATGCAGTTAGGAATAAGACTGAATTTTAGGATATTGTCCTAAAAAGTTTATGCGTTCTGTACTGGACTTACTCAGCAGTACATGTCAGATGAGTGTTCAGATTTAGAAAAGTTGAGGCCTTGCCCATAGACTACTAATGAAAAGATTTTAGGCAAATTAAACTGAGAAATTTCAGCTTACCTCACTCTAACTTTTCATTTCAGAAATAGATTGTACATAAGGAATTGGTGGATAACCATAACTTCATGACAGCTTTTTTCTACAATTAAGTTAGTGTAATAAAAATAATTTTATTATACTGGTATTATGATTACATGATTATATACTGTTTTACAATAAGGTAAAATGAAATTTGGTCATTATTGATATGTTTAATTCCTAATATTTTTATACTTCACCAAATGTATATGTTTTAGGAAAATATACAGTGTGGAAAGTAAAATATTTGAAAGGATCAGATCGTTGTCAGTTCATGATAAATTTTAAAATAATTACTTAACATCTTTTTTGGACTGCAGGTCAAATAATGGGTACTGACATTTCTCTAACTTTAAGTTTGCTTGTCATTAGCATACATGAGATGCTTCAGAACTTTGTTTCTTATCTGATAATTTTGGCAACAGGGCTGCAGAGCCATCCTTATCCAAGAGCATCTCGAGGCAGAAAATTTCTCATTTATCAAAATGCCTCTTCTCTCAGTTCCATTCTATCTGACAACTTGCAGCTGTAAACTTGTACTTGAGATCTACAATTCTGTGGACTTCCCCTCTCCTTCTGTCTTTCTTCTGAGTAACACAAAAAACCAGTTTTGGTGTAGACTGTTTTCTGCTTGTCATGGCATAAATTAGAGTGAGGTCTTTTAGAATAATACTGATTTTTATAAATGTGGTTTACAGATTTCTTCCTGATCTTTGTGGCTAAAATCAGGGACACTGGCACTACTAGCAAATCTGAAATAAAATCCTGGCGGTTACACAGGGCACTATAATTTCACAGAAGAAAAACCACCAGTACTTCAATCATAAGTGAATTAAGGTAGAGGAAGACATCAAGGATTTTTTATCTCAGGCATCTAAAATTAAAATTGCCAGTTGACATTAATCACTTTTACAGGGCTTTATCTATGTTTGTGTGGTGTTTGTGTGTCTAAAAAAATTACACAGGACGTTATCTGGAGACAAGAAGAAAGGAAACAGTGTAGATGCCTGCTTTCAAATAGAATTTAGAATATTCTTCATATTGTGTTCTCTTTTTCAAATGAACTGTTTGCCAAACAGCTCTCCATTTTTCTAGGGTCATAATCTTTGCTCCTGCGCTAAATAGACTTTGAATTCCTTCTGTAATACATATACAGCCTTTCTCTTTCCTTTTTTTTTTTGTTGAGCAGCACACTGGAACAGGCTTTTATCCCAGCTAAGAAATGACAAGCTATTTTTTCTGTCACAAAAGCATCTCTAGATCCAGTCAGGAGGTAGTACAGACATAGAGAGTTTTACTAGGATGCATGATAAAAAAAAGTAATATGGTTACAAAGAGAAATCGTTAAAAGTATAGTATTTCTCTAATATCTTTATTTCTTTAATAGCTGCATTATAATGCAATCTTTAACTGCATGATCATCTACTTTCCTCATCCATGAAAGTGAAAAATACTGCAACTTCATGAAATCTCAATGGATTTACATGAAACCAAGAAACAGTATTTCTTGGATGTTTGATCCAAATCTTAACAGAATTAACAAAGTCTGCTCTCAGCACAGGAATTCCTCAAACAGGGATTAAAAAAAATAAAATATAATTTAAGAGTGGAAATGTCTGGGCAATTGACAGTTCCATCACTATCACTGCCCTTATTTTGTAGGAGATACAAGGTGTATGAGCAGAAATGCATAGAATTTTTGACATCAAAGAAAGAACCCTACATAGTCATTATCCCATAATCTTTACAGAATGCCTTGCATGGCATGAAGTCCCTTGGTTTTGGTATAGTAGCAAAATTTCTATAAATAATGGCAACAAATTTCAAATTAAACTGCACCTGAGTTTCTTCAGTGAATGATAAGCCCTCACTTTTACATTCCCTGTGGTTTGTGCCCTTACCTGGGTTGAAATGTTGGTGCAGATAAGTCTTACCATTTTTGCTGGTGAGAAGAAAGACATTCAGTGTAACAAAGTACTCTTTTTATTTGATATCACAGAAGGTTCTGGGAGTTTCTTTAAAAAAAAATTATCATGTTAAGCAGTGAATGCAAGACAGAGGAAAGGCTAAATTTTACAGCTGTATTTTGGGGTTTTTAAATAGACCTTTTAAAAAGGATTTTAGAATGAGTAATGAAAAAATTAGGCCTTTAATTCAGACACTAGTTATTTTAAGGCTAATATGAAATGTATATGTGTTCCTTAAAATGAAGCTAAATGCAGAGCTGTATTTTTCAGAAGAACTGAGAGTGCAAATAATTCCCATTAAATCTTAGTAATTAGGCACTTTGGAACACAGCCCAGTATCTAATTGTGTTGTCATCATGTAAATCTGTAAAAATATTACCTTCAGATCTCAGGAATCTTCCCAACTTTTTTAAACCACCACACAAAGCAGCATACTACCAAGTACCTAATTTATTCAGTTTTGGGTTTGGGTTTGGGTTTGGGTTTTTTAAATGTGTTCTTTGTTTTTTTTTTTAGTTTTTCTAAAAGCATTAAAATCATGGGTATCAATTTTGTGAGATAGAAAGTAATGTGCGCATAGAAAAGCAATCATCTGGTTCAGAGAGTGCAAATCATTAAAATCATATTGAAACTACTGGTGGAGGTGGATATGGAATCGAAGCACTAGGAAAACAGAACAAAAATTTACAAGTGCAGAATGACAGAAATATGAAAATTTTGTTATTGGTTAAAGCTTCCTTTCTTCAGTCCAAACTTACAGCAGCTCATCCCTGATGCCGTGCTGAACTACTGACTGCTTGCCACATAATGATACGAATAATGATCTGAACACCTTACTTCACTGACAAATCATAGGATCCCTCAGGAGACAAGGGACCACAGAAGTCTCTTGTTAAGTCAGAAACCAACTTTTGATCAATTAGGACCTCAGATCATTGTCAATACTAAATTTCAGATGAGGTCACTCAGGGATTTGTCTTATCAGAGTTTCGAAACTTTCACGGATGGTTCATGATCCAGTGTTTCATGATCCTCACAAGGGAATTTTTAAACTTAAATCCATTTGAAATCTCCCCTGTTTTGGTTTATCACCTGTAGGCACATGTTAATAAATAAATAAATCAATCCTCATTCCCCTCAATGCTTTTAAAATATAAATAGCATTTGAAAAAATAGGAGGTTTGGTTTTGTTTTGTTTGTTTTGTTTTACTTTTTGCATTATTCCTTAAGTTCCATGAGGGCTAACAGGAATGAATATAGCTTATTAATAATTTTCAGTACTGGACTTTCTCAACACCTGCTCCCTGCAGAAAAAAAAAATAGCACAAGCTTGTAATAGAAACTGAGCATTCCATGAGACATCAGGCTATGTAAAAAAATGGTGTGTTCTTGTGATATATTACACCTTTTCCATCAGAAGGACATTTTAATCAATGTATTGTTAAATCCACTGACTTTCTAGGTACTCATAAGAAGGGTGGGCTTGTATGATTTATTCTTCAATGTACTCAGATGACATTTTGTCTATTAAAGCATCAGATTCTCTTGCAAGGCTGTTATAACTCAAGTTAAAAAGTACTGAAACCCATCTGATTACAATATTGGAATGTCATGTAGATTGGTATGTATTTGAAAAATCTATATATTGCATAAGAAAGAAAAGCAGCATAGATCCTGTCTGACTTAGTAAAGTTGTTGAATTGTACTTCTATAAAAATTGTACTTCTAAAAAGCCCAGACTGCATACCTTACGTAAGGATAAATTGTGATTTCTCTAATACATAGGGAAAGATGCAATAATAACAACCCTCAAAGTCACACAAAACTCCATAGTGCATTACATCCTGAAAGAGATTGACAGATAGGCATGGATATGTAACTAAACAACTACTTGGCCAAGCATCAAGGGAGTCTCGTTCAAAGAAACAGAAGCATTAACAAAATAATTCCTGATTCTGTCTCTGACATGTTGGCAAATCAGCATTCTCCACTGTATGAGCTATTGTGTGCTGACTTCAGCATAGGAATGGTAAAATTGGGGCATGACTATACATTTCATTACAATCTGTGCTTTTTCAAACTTATGAGAAAAGCTAGGGTGCTGTAATTATATATATGTATGTATATATACATATATACCCCACATCTAATAAGAAAGCTAATATAGAAAAGTCATGCCTTAAATAATCATGTCATCATACTAGAACAAAAAGAGAATGGAGAATATTTTACAGGGAATGGGTCTGGAAACACTCAGCTCCCCTGTAGTAACAATGCAATTTGATTCAAAGCAGCAGTAAAATTATTTTCTCAACCAGTTAACTGTTCTTCATGCATTAGCCCACACCAGGTTGTAAAAATAATTTTAACACTGAATGCCACAGAATGAAATGGTGAATAGCTCGTATTGAGAGAGGGGTGAGCATTTTTGTCTGATGCTTGCATTCTAAGGCCAGAATTTAAGGGCAGAGGTTTCACTGCTCACTTTTTAGGAATAAACTAGCACTTTCTGAATGTAATAATGCAAGAAAAAAAATACATAATTCAGAGTAGTATTTTTGAGTCAGCTTAAACTTTAAGGAGATAAACAGCAAACACAAATTTAACCTTTAAATAATAATGGTGATCAGATTTAGAAACACTGAACATAAATAAACCAGCAGGCCTTGAACATCTGGGGTGACATTAAGTTGAAAAGAGCATCATCAGACTGAAATTATATTTAAAGCTGAACAAAGAATAAAATAATTTTACTACAAATAACTCTTAATATTAACTTAATATTTCTCTGTGATTATGCAATATTGTTTCTTTACAATTTCCTGGTTGTTTATAATTGTTTCTGTGCATCTGATAACAAAAATGTCATACCGATCCTTGCCAGAGCCAGACTGGATGGCATTTATTGCTTCTTCCGTCTGTGTCCTGATAATTCAGCGGTGACAGGAGAGCTGACATGAGGGAAGGATATGGTCTTAACAAAAGCTTTAAGTTAACTTCAAATAAAGGAAGAAGAGAGACAAATAAAGGGGATAATGCATTAGTGGGTGATTGAAGTGGACATTTAATTTATTATGTGTTTTATGAAGAATTCAGCTGGCATCTCCAGCATCATTGAAGACTGACTATGCAGCTTGTGGAATTTTGTGTGTTTTTCTCTTTGTTGTGCTTTTTTTTTTTTACAAATTATATTTATATATTTTGATTATTAGGTAGAATTTGTATTCTGCTATATTTGTACATGGACTTGAAGACCCCCACAGTTTGTGTTAGAAGAAAGTTTCTCATTTTCTAAAAATAGTCTCTCCTTTTCTTTTGTTTGGTATACTGAATGGAGTACTGAACATATCTGAAGTGTGTATTGAAGGAAACAGAATTATGTAGCTCAAGACTTCTGGAAAGAAGACAGTGTAGTCTGAGGTTGATTCATTTCCTGTCTTTGCTAGAGTGATAAAGGTATGAAGAGCTAATCAAGTAAAAAAAAAGTCTTTTTCAACTTTCAGGACATACAAAGTCTTTCTAGCAAAAAGGCACACAGGAAAAATATATATATATATAAGAAATATGTCTGACTTTCTCTTAAAATAGTCAGTTTTGTGAGAAAAAGAGTTCACTATTTTACATCAAAATTTCATGACCATAAATTTATCTATAACCGTTTGGCTATCACAAGCCACTGAAGTCACAATGCTTGCCTATTTCAGTTAAGATGAAAGCATCAGCATTGGAAGAAAGTTCTTTTCATATATGTCTCTGTTATTTTGGTGGTTATTTAACCACATATTCTGAATATTTGTAAACAAGTTGTTTATCTTCATCTTAAGATAGTCTAGAGAATTCTAATGATTTATTAATGTACAGAAATGCATTTTTTCCTATAAAAAACGCGTCAGTTAACGGCCTAGAACTTGCTTCTGCTTCCAGAACCTTTTTAATAACAAAGTCCTGTAGATGCTTCCAGAAAGTCAGGTAATCCACTATTTTAATTAGTTATCATGTGGTTATTTTTAGCTTGTAATTATAATTGACCATCACTCATATATATGATCTGTCCTGTGACTGGAGACAAGAGTAGGACCACTCTGTCTCCTGTACCCCAGAAGCAGCAATGCTCATTCCCAACAGGCTGACAGAGATGGAGGTGCATGAACCAAAAGACAAAACATAGATGTCAGGTCTCAATTTAACTCTTTTTTTTTTTTTTTTTTTTTTTTGGAGTGGTCATAGGTGTGATGAAGAAATAGGAGTGTGTTTTTTATGTGTGCTTTTCTGTTTGTTGAAGGTGGGTTTCTGAGATCAACAGTAACTCATGCACCAGAATGCAAAGAGTAATGGAGCCTTTCCCATGTGGAAATCCTATCCTGCTCTTTGAGTCTGTTTCAAATGGAAAAACTTGCAGATTGAATTATGAAAATAAGGATTATAAATCTTTGATGTGAGTTGCTTGTACTCCTTTCCCAGAAGTCATTTACTATAAGTGCATAGTTAAGTGATTATCTCTTATTTATTTTTGAGAGCTTTGAATAAGTAAGCTTCCCAGCTGTTTCAAAAATATGCCATCACCTGCAATTTCTTCCTTGTTAGTGCCAAGCTACCAACCTCTGTGCACATATTCCTTATTCTCCTTCAGCTACCACTAATAATAATAATAACCTCAATGAAAAAAATAGTTTAGTGCCTATTGAGGTTTAAAGTGCTGAATTGCAACATGGCAGGCCACCAATTACTTTCAAACAGACAGTAGATTCAAATGCATTCACCATGGCTCTCATTCTGAGCCACAGGTTAAACTTGAGAAAGGAAAATTGTAATCTCAATTCTGAAATTAGGTTGGAATTAAGAAACCAAATAAATGGTGTTTAACCTTTTCCTTCATGACACACTAATAAGTGACTTTTATTAGATGCTTAGCAGCAGATATTTATCAGTGCAAGGTATCAAAAATCCTTGTGCTTGAAACTGCTGCATTGACAGAATTGAGAAACTTGAAATCTAACCTTCAAATCTGTTTCATCAGTACCTTTGTCCCCTTAATATTGCCTTTTCTCCTACTATTAGCATTATGATGATGAAAAACATATTTTGTTTTCATGTGAGCACTAGAAATGGGACTTGCAATTATAAAATGTTTTGCCACTATACCTCAGTGCCATTCAAGTAATCAGACAAATAATTCAGTCTACTAAGCAATAGTCAACAGCCATCATGACAACTGACTTTGTGTTGACCAAGGCTTCTAGTGTGAAAGCTTGTTTATCCTGGGAATACTGAGGTCCTCAGCTGCCCAGCACAAATTCAAGATGATTAAAGCTAAATGTAAGGCAAAATTTGTTATATGATGACATTTATTAGACTGTAAATCATGTGGAATAGAGAATCTAACACTTTATATAGAAGTATAAATCCTGCATTCTGCGTGGATAACAGCAATGGAAGGGATTATAATTTCTTAACCCTTTAACTTCTCACTTTATGAATTTAATTTTATACATGATTTTTTGAACTTAGTCACTCAATATATTAGTTTTTTTGACGGTTATTTTGTGAGACAGAAGTGCTATGTTATTGGAATTAGTGGTGGTGTGAATTACTTCAGAGTAAAACAACTGTTTTATTAACAGCATCATATGTAAACTATTTACCTCTAAGTGGAAAGTCAGGCTTTCTACTGGTGAAAAAGTTGCAAAATTCTACTAGGGAAGCTAAGTTTTGGTATTTTTAAATTGACCACTATTGACATGATTACCTTTTCTTCTATATTGCGTTAAAATGTAAACCCACTGAACTGTCAAAACAACAAACCACAATTTAAAAATAAATCTTTAGAGCTGGAAAATATTAATTGGCTATGTCTCATTACTCCAATGTGTTATACACCCAACCAGCATAAAAAGACTCAAAACACAAGCTATCTGACTGTAACTTCTACTCTAGAATGACCTTGACCATGTGACTATGTCTACCAACCTATGACTAATGTTTCTTAAAGAAAAATCTTGATGTATTTGAAAGGAGTTTTTACAGACCCATTTATGACATTCAGATTGAATATAGCTCAGCACTAAATTTGAGCTGAAAAAAGAACTGGAATGCTACAGCCATCTGGCAAATAAACAATGGTCATTTCTTCTGTTGCAGCAGTCACTTAGATGTCATGTGTCTTGAGTAAGTATATTGTCTTTCATTCTACCTACAGATTATAGTAAATATTTTTGAGCCAGAGAAATGCATGTTTATTTTTTAAAATAGCGACCTATATTGGTTGTAGAAGTGACTGTATCATAAATCAGGAAAGTCATAAACCAACTCTGCTGCATGTCTTGTCAAAATTTAGGACAAATTCTCTTACAGAAAGCTGGAAGAATCTCCTTCACTTTCATGGTTGTTATTTCCAAGCAGTAATATTTTTCCAGAAGGTAAAATGCTTCGCTCAAATCCGTGATTTGCAACTGAATCCAAAGCCATCTTATGTCTGAAGATCTTATTTTTCTCCATTATTTTCACACTTGAAATTTCAGTAGTTCACGTAGCAAGGATATGAATTCTTAATTAAAGTTCTAAACTAATTTCTATAACCATACCACCTGTTATTGTTAAACTACCTAGTAGTTTCTAATGATAGTGAAATGTCCCTTAAACCAAGCAGAAGATTACTAATAGTTATAATTTTATAAATTTGTTTCACACTGTAGTGTACCTACAATGTGTGTGCATATATATATTATTTATGTAAATGTGATATCTATGTATTCACAGATACATGTATAAACCATATATATTAGTAAAGGTATTTTTGAAAATGAGACAGCTCCCACGATTGAATTGAATACAGTAGCTTAAGAAAATTAGAAGGGAATAAAGTAAGGATGATGATACATTAGTAGAGGACAAGATATAGGAAGCCATCCTGGAAACAGAGATTGGGCAATAGCACTGTAATAGCTTAAAGGTACTATAATATTGTATGAGAGTAGCCATACCACATCAGGAAAAAATTACAGCTAGTTCTGTGGCAAGGAGCAACCATATTGTTATATTTTTCAGGTGTACTTATATTCTCCATTAGCCAGCTGTTACTGCTTTGAATGATTCTCGACTATATTTTTTTTTCCCGTGAATTGGGAGAAATGTTTTGAGCCGATGCAAACTGAGACGATAATTTTCTTGCATGAACAGAATTCAACTATGACCAAAGTGATAGAATATCTGCTCTTTTGACCTTCCCGTCTGAAGATTTCAGTCCTTTAAGTCCATTTTTGTTTTAAGATGAACAATAAACACTACTTACTTATTCACCTTCTGCTTGGAATCCCTAATTTTAAAGATTTATGTTACATGCCCGAGGTTTAAAGGTCAGTTCTTTTTCAGAAACGTTTGTGTATCTTTGATAATCTCTGATGCCCTTTGCTTCTTTTCAAGTATTATTATCCCTTTGAGCTATGAGGATCAGAAATAATTTTATTCTCTTTTCCTTTCTTCATAATTTTTAAACATTTTGGTTTTAGTTTACAATCTTTAGCTTTTTTACTCTTTACAATTTAGCTAATATTTTCATAGAATTATTCATTACATTTACAATATCTTTGTCTAAGTAGTAAGGTTAACAACTGGCAGTTACCAACTACCAGTAGTAGGTCCTCTTCAGTGTTTACATGAAAAAAAATTGGGGATTTTTTTTCTCCAATGTGTATAATTTTATTGTTTTCAGTATAGTTTTACCTAGTGTACTATCAAGTATTATCATATTACTCTTCTGCACTTTATGACACTGTCATCAACATTCTGATTATTCATTTAATTAAAAAAATATATATTCTTGTTCAATTAAGGTTTGAATATATGCTTCAGAATTTAAGTATAAAAGTAAACAGAGACATTTCCATTCAGTATTTTAACTCTGTCACTGGCAAATTTTTAACACGGTCAGTAAAGCAACATGGCATCTTATCTCTTATCCCAGTTCCTATAAAATAATTCTCTACAAAATATTAATCCTCACCACCATTTGCTACCCTTATAAGTGTAAAGTCATATAGTAAAATAACTGAAGGATACTAAGTAATTCTCCATATTTTAAAAGAAACAGAAAGCATACAAGACCAGACTAGTAGTCTATCTAGTATTTTCTCTTTGGTACTTTTGAAGATAACATGTTTCAGGCATACTGTAACAGGCATATTTGCAATGACCCATTTGGAGAGTGTATTTCTTTTTATATTGGTCACACTTCACAGCTTGAAACAAGAAGATTCAATCCTTCATGCTTGAAGTCATTACCATCGTTCTTGAGGGCACAAGGTAATATTTAACTGACAAGAGCACAAAGATATGTTTTAAGGAGGCAGATTACTCCATCATTTTCTACCATGGGTAAATTGCATCTTCTTCTGATGTATGTGTTCCTGGCCAGTGTTGAAGACAGAGTGCAGATCTGCTCCAGCATAGAGGAACAGCTATGCTGCTGTATCAGATGATCCAGTGTATATACAGCATATGCTGTTCATAGTATGTTATTCTAGTTGAAAACACATAGGAAGGCATATCAAAAAAAACAACTCACTCTATTTGTAAGTCATTTTATACTTTATACTGGTATAAATATATATACAATCCTGATGCAAGGTTTGCAAGTGTTCATTAATACTTTTTCTTTTCTGGGAGTCAGGGTTATTGTTTCTTCTATTTTCACATAACTTAGTTATGACAAAAAGCTTTACAATTATTGTTATAAATATTTTCCTTGTCTGTGTGAATGAAGAAGACAACTGAAGAGTGGAATTGCAGATTGCTCTCACTGTTTCTTTAATATAAGTGCTGGTCTAAAAACTAGAAAATAATAATTGTTCTTTGTCTGCAAAATATTTTCAACAAATACAAATTGAGACAGTCCAATTTCCTGCTCCATCTTGATAAGTCTCTGTTCTGTGTTCAGTAAGTCATTCAACACCTTGCCAACTAAAAATGAGTACAATAATATCTTTCTAACACACAGAGGTGGTGTGATAGATACCCTGAAACCACTAATCACACGAGTGATCATCTGATTAAAGATCTGAGACCAGTAATTGTACTAGTCCAGCATGGTTTTCTCAGTCAAAATCCTCAACTGTCTTTTATTCGAACTGTTTCAGAAGAGAGAGCTTGATCCACTAGAGAAGTCAAATATATATTGATATCTTGCATGTATTTGGGGCTTTACTGAAAATCAGATTCAAAGAGTTTGAAATCATCCTGACTCCTTTCTTGACTTTTTAAATTGTTTTATAATATTTATAGTCTTATTATAGAGTGAAATCCAGAAAAGACCATTAGGTCATTTCATCTGCCTATAAGCCATAAATAAAGAATCCTTCAAGAAATCCTTTAGAATTTGTTTAACTATAGGATGACTTGTGGATTGCCAACACACATTTTCTAGTGTGGTATTTGAGCCATCAGGAAAGAATTTGGTATTTTCCATGGAAGGATGTGAATTACAGGACCTTGAGGGAGGATTTTTTTTAGTATTGGGTGATGTGATGCTTCAAACAGGCACACTACTATTCTAGTGGAGTAAAAGGGGGTTGATGTGGGTACCTTAACTTCAAAATTTCCAGTGTGATCAATGAATAGGAGGAAGTACCGTGTAAGCTTTAAATGGCAACATGTCTATATTCAAAATGACATTAGACACTTAGGATTATATTTTTAAAGAATATAGTTTTGTTTTTTTTAATGGATTAAGTCTATCAGCTTATTTTGCCTTACTCCAGAAATACATATATAATAATTATAGTAATTACATATATAATAACTTGCAAAC
>JANHFX010023028.1:0-46231 GCA_027560015.1 Chloroceryle amazona | reverse complement strand
ATTACATTATAATGCTTTATGTCACTGAAACTATCTTATTTCATAGGGTTTTTTACCAACCCATAAATTTAAAAAAATGAGCTGTCTTTATCAAATGCATTTTGTCACAGTATAATACTTAGAAAGCCAACCTGTGCAGAGTACAGGGAAGACAGGCTTTTGTCACACCAGTTACAAAAGGGAACTGTGAAGACGTCTAGGTGCACAAACACTGAATACACACGAGAACTGATCTTCACAAACATCTCTGAGTTATGCCACAGCTGTGGCACTAAACTGGTGGAAGTCAGATGTCAAACTAGATTGGAAAGACGCTCCTCATTAAAACTTTGTGTTGTTTGTTCTATTTATCTGTTTTGGATGTAGTCAAATAGTTACCCTCACTGTTATATTCTCTGCTTTTTCATTTATAATTCTGGGTGAGAATGGAGAGCTGCACCACAATGACAGAGCTACAGCTGATGAAAAGAACTTAGCTAGAGGTTTTTCCCAGCAGTAAGCAATGTCCTCCAGACATATGGATTTGCTCAGACTTAGGTTGGAGAATTCTGTACCTCATGCCTTTTCTCTCTGTAGACTTTCTTTTTCCTCTTCCACTTCTGGAAGAAGTAAATGATGAGCCACTGTGGAGTTCAGTTGCTCCTCCATTACCCTCCCACAGGAATACAGAAACAGTATGACAGACTTTTATTAAACAAGTTAACAATGTGTTATAGAAGTGTACACGTTATTTAATATAATAAATTCCAGGTCTGTTACTAAATTTCAGCAAAGGAGCAAAAAAAAGGATGAAAGACATTTTTAATCAAATTTAAAACGGGAACACCTCATCAGAGGAGTGGCTAAAATCTACTACAGCTATTCGTTGAACATTATTAAAATGGGATGTACAATCAGGCTGGGATAAAAACCACTAATTTGAATGCAAATCCTGTTTATATGCAACAATTTACCAAATCAGGATCACTAGTCCTCATGTTCTCTATCAGTTCCGAGAAGTGTGTCTGTATGCAAATGCAGTTGCAAACAAGTAAATGAGCTCAGATTAACAGCACATTACAGTAAATGAGTTCCCCTTGCAAAGCATTAAGCGGGCAGCAGTTACAAAAGCCTGCCTTGCAGCATCTGAAATCTGTCAGCACCTTTGCATGTACAGAAGTGTTAATATCTTTGGACCTCTAATACACACAGTGTAAAACATTTCAAACCATGGAAGTGTAATTGAACCTTCCTTAAGTACAGCATTCATCTTTTTTTAAAAATGCTTAACTTGACATTTATTGTTAAGCAATGTAATTAAGTGCCATGTGCTTCTGTGTATTTCCCCTTGCTCAGAAACAACACGAATGCTTCTATGTAAATTACTTTAATCAATCACTCTGTTTATGTGACAATTCATAATCAAAATACCAGATACGCATTTTGACTAAGGGTTCCAAATAGCAAATTAAACCTGGGGCAGAGCACACAGATATAGATGGCATTCCTGCTAAGGAATGAAGCCTGAACATCCTCTGTACATGAGGCAGAAAGAACAGAATATAAGCACAGAAAAAGGATTGCTACTTGTGGTTTTGAAGTAATCCTGGTGTTTGGTAAATAACAGAGGATACTGTTTATTTGTTTTTATTAAGAGGAATACATGCAGAGCTTCAATCAAGCAGCACGGTAGGTGCAGACTTGGCAGCAGCCAGCCAAACTCTGAACAACAGTATCAGAGAAATATCAAGAGCTCCATTGTAGGCAGCTTAAGGTCTATTCCTGACAGGTCCCCCCTCTACTTTGTCGTGTCATAAATGATTTAATACAGGCAAACAGCTGAACAAAATAAAGGTCAGAACTGCTGTTGTTAAATGTACACATTTTTAAATGTTCAGATATTTGCATGGTAGTGCAAGACAAAACAAATATTTAAAAAGACTACAATAAAAATTACTTACATTATCTGCTTAAACATACATGGATATTGGGAACGAATAAGTAGTTTTATGATGTAAGAAAACAGGTAATTTAGGAATATATCATGAAACATGGTATTTTAATTAAAAATATTTTTATTTGTTTTCACAAATATTTGATAAAGAAAGGAGACATTCCCCAGACACACACCAGAAGATTTTTAGTCCCTTCAGAAACTTTCTGGTAGTGAAATAGCTACTTACATCATAGCAGGATATTCCATAGTGCTTAATACAAGTCGACACTTTCTGAACAAAGACAGCTGCCCCTTTGACTTTCTTCTGATGCTTAACCAATCTCAAAGCCTTGCAATCTAACACTATGAAAAACAGATGCACTACAATGGTTCAAATTCCCTTTAAGGTATTTCTGAGCAGTCACTTCTGCCAAGTTCAAAGAGAGATTGAGGTGAAGCATAAAAACTGTTTGCTCCAAAGAGTTCCATAAAGAGAAGGAAGTTATTCTATTCTCTCTCAATATAGACTAGAGTAACTTTTAGAATAAAAAGTGCCTAGGAAGAAAGCCAGAATCCTATTCAATGCAACAAGGAAACCAGAAGCTGTCTTCCTCCTCCCCAGTGGTTTTTAATAACGTTAAGAACTGAAGGCAAATGCAGTAGCCTGAAGCTTCTGTCACCTTCGTTTATGTAACATACAAATCTAAACAACTTCCAGAAAAACAACAGCAAAGAGGGTATTCTCTACAAGATGTCCCAGGTGACAGAGGGAAGGCACTGAACAGTGGGCTCCCACTCACCTTCAGAAAGCCCAGTCAGCACCATGTCAGCCTGGTGGGAAGTTAGCACACAGCTGTGGGGCAGCCTGGGATGTCCAGGAGACTCTGGGGATGACTGGGAAGGAGTAGTTCTGTGCATTTCCAGCATGACTGATGTAGACTGTCATTAGCAGTACCACATAAGAGACTCTTCCACTAGGTTCAAATTGTTACTACAAAAACCTTTCATAAGTTGAGATTTCCATTTCTCTAGTAGTCAAATCACTTACCCCTAATAATTTAGTTCTAGAAGCACACTTTTATTTTGCAGTCAGTCTTGGGACTGATAATTAATTTGCTGCTCTCTACCCTTGACCCATAAACAGTTTCCACTACAGAATTTGCAGAAACTGTTTTTCAGAAATATGCCTTTTTTTTTTTAATGATACAGAGCTGTCTCTAGTTCAGCTGATGAATAATAACATATGGAAAGGAAATATGGAACAAGACATGCTTCTATTCCTATGTCTTCTAGCAATAAAAATAAGCACAAAATTAAAGTAATGTAAAAGCAAACAAATCAGAAGAAAGCGTCACATATTCTACCTAAACTAATGGCCAGGTTGATGGAGCTAAGTTAAGCAGATCATCTAAATCATAAACCCTCTTCAAGCTCTTCCTACTAACACACAAAGGGAAATGCATTGTTTAGCTATCAAACCCAAAGCCAACACCACATTTTTAAGGCAGTACTATCAGGACCCGATTTTATCTCATACAATTTATGTATGTTATCTGATTCAGGTCTTACCTACAAGAATAACAGTGGAAAAATACTGCAACATAATATTTGCGGGTGGCAGAAGTATCAAAAAGGAGAAGCTTATTAAGCCCACTGCCTACAGGTATTTTAGACTGTATTTCTGTAATGATGTTAAAAGTTGATACATTGTTAGTTTACCACTGAATGCTTAGGCTATGCAACAGGAAGCAATGCTCCTAATTCTCTTCACAAGTTAATTAATTTCCTTAAGCTTCAGTTCATATTCTATTACAATAAGAAAATTAATAAATTCCTTATTGTGGTACCAACAGACTAATATAGACACCATTTCATGTCCATCATTGAGATACTGATTTTAAATTAGCACTTACATTAAAAATAATTACAATTTAAAGTTTCAGAAAATTCTGTTTCTTAAGTATGACATATAATGCTTTTTTGTACAAGGAAGGAAACTTCTACAGAGACCAGTGTAAGGCCTTCAGGAAAAGGATTATGGAAGAAGATAACATGAGGGATATTATTCAAGTCACTTAAAATGCTGAAGAAAATCCTCCAATATTACCATAAATTGTACAATATAAGAACTGAAATAGAATCAATTAGATGTAGACCACTGAACTGAGGCCAAAAGACAGTAATTCTCAATATAAGACTTGTTTTTTTGTCTGGTGAGATGTTATCAGATCCCAGAGTAAGCAGCCTTGAGGTGAACCATTAATTTTCAATAATAAAATGTCGTTTTCTTTTTTTTTTTAATAACCTGTTTTTCACAAATATGAATAAAAATACATCCTCAAGACTTTCCCAACTTAAAATTCACAAGCACATCCTCCCCAGTCACTGAACTCAAAATGTTCTACCCTCACTAATGAAACCAGCATCGGAGAGTCTGCTTGAATTACCTTGGAGCACAACAACGATACTCCCAACAAGAAGTCACAACAAGGCTGCACAAAATATAGAAACTTTCCATTCAGCAAAAAGATTCAAGATGAGAGGGTGTGAAAAAAAAGAATGTGAGAGCACGTGCAAGAGTGAGCGGGGCACATCACTGACTTTCTGGGTTCCTGACCACGGGACTGTGATGTTTATATACATTTGCTGTTAAAAGAACTGCATTCGGGTCAGAAAGGCACAAGAACACCTGCATCAGGGCTGTCCTTACGAAGAGTGGAACATAGGAAGCACAATGGACACGGACAAGATACAAAAAAGAAAGCAAATACAATTTTTAAATTGCACACAGTTTGCAGTTGCACAGGTAACATTTCCAGAGTATAAAGAGGCACCGAATGTCTCATTCCTAGAGTGGTAAGAGGATTCACTATGAATTAGACAGCAGATAATATGTGAAAGCATTGCACACGGACAGTTAAAATAATTGTGGTGTCCACAGAACCATGCTTTTGCACTCACCAGTACCCTTAGTTATGACTCTGCAACAGTTAATATTAAAACTGTAACTTGTATTCTATATCCCATTAAAATAATTTCCTGATCGTGCCAATACCAGGAGTTTCAGGGACGTTCAGTGATCACTGACAAGCAATGGACAGTCTTCATATTTTCATTTGCTTCCTAGATTTTTATTTAGCTCCAATTCTTACTTAATGGTTTCTATCCAGAACAAAACTGTTTACATCAAGTAGAAGTAAAATGGACACCTGCTTTAGTCCCACAATAAAAGAGCTGTATTCCGAAGGCATCATTCAGCTGGAAAAATATATTCCTTCTTCAAAAAGATACTGTTGATGGAGGAAAACAATAAGAGGAGAAACATCTACTGCAGCTTCATAAATAGTACAGAGAAGTGGGGGTTGCACAATTACTTTACGCTTGTGTCAATCACTTGGTATATGAGAAATAATCACTTTCTACAAAGAATACCAGCACAAAACCTGCTGCTATTCTTGGATATCTGCAGTTATTTTCTGGGAGCAAAAGAGATAGGGGAGGATGGTAAGAATGAGGCATCAGTCTGTCAGCTTCCAATGGTAAGAAGGCAAGTCAGTCATTAAAAGAAAACAACTTTGTGCAGTTTAGCATACATTAATTTTAAAAGCTGATTACATAGTAATATTCAGAGTTTATTTATGAAATAAAATTAGTGTGCAACGCTAAACTATGTATCCACATTCAGGGTGGGAAGGTTCCACTATTTTTTGATCAAAAAGATGAAAAAGAAATGCTGAAAAACAAGAAAACCCTCCATGCTTAAAAAAGCAGCTTTGGTGAGGTCCACCTACACATTCAGAAACAACCCTATAAATTCTGCCAAAGAAGCTGACTATGCAGGAAGAGAAATACCAGATTCTCCATTGAGCACCAAGTTTCAATCAGCAGCCCATTCGGGATGCATTATTTACACACATTTGTGAGAGAGAAGCAAGTCTTACAGAACCAGTCTAGCAGGCATGCTCTAAATGCTCCTGACAGTGGTAACACTGAATCCAACACAAAGCTGGACAGTACACTTTTTGTCATTAAAAAAAAGTCCTACCAAAAGAAACCAAACCCCAAAGCCTGTATAATTACATCTATTTAATATCATAACTAGATGTATGAGAGAGCCTATCTACGAACTGGAAGATGCGAGTTTCAGTTTCTCTGGGTCCCTGTACCACCAAGAACACAAAAGCCTCAGAAGCAGCCCAGACCCTCTATAAGGCCAGTAGGTGAGGCATCCACCTGCAAAGCTGAAATTCTGGATTAACTGAATTTCCTGCATAGCACGGGTCATGCTCCATGCTCCCCCTTCACACATCTAGTTCTGGACCCAGGAATCCCGCTTGCATCCCTAGCTGTAAAGCAGAAGGTTTAGACTGCCATATGTGATTCTAGGGCACTCTCCTGGGTAGTGGGAAATACAGGCTTAAATACTGAGAATTTGCTGCTCCCATGTACTGACTGAAAAGTTACAGAAACAACCCAGGCTGTGATGAACTGAGAATAAGCCCATCAAGTTAAACCGCAAGAAAGGTTTTGGCACCTAACAAAAGATACTTGATCTTGGCTCTACATTTCTGCTCAAGAGAGCTGTCTGATAAAAGCTACAATTAGATGCTGAAGTCCAGGCCAGAGATATAGTGATACATATCCCATAGGCTTTTCCTAATAGCTCTGTTGCTCAACATCTTCAGTACTGTTCATTTCCAGACAGTGAACTGACCAAATCTGATTTATACTATTAATTTCCACTTATTCCCCATCAAGCTGAAAACTTCAGCACTCTAAGTTACTGCAGCTATTATCCTAAAATGGTGCCAGCCTGTGAAGGTAAATCCAGGAGGGGAAAGTAACACCTCAGATAGTACCACTGGGAATGTGACGTGATGTATTCTCACCATCCCAGGGATTCAGTGGCTCCAGCCTAGGCCTTGGTGAAACAAAACTCAGAGCTTCCAAACCCCCTTGCTTTCTAGCACTCTCACCGAGGTGGGGGGCTGGATGCGGCTGGGTAAGGATTCCAAGATAAATACTCAATAACAACAGAGTGGTTATTAAGCAGGCATTCTGTACTGCAGCACTGGGGCAGCACTGGGGATTCTCCTCCCTAAGAGCTCCCCCGAATTAGCAAAAGGCACTATCGAATATACATGCAAAATGGACATATTCATCAAATTTCCTGGAAAGGGAATTTCTGTGCATCAACCAGGAAGCGACCAGGGATATCAATCCTTTCCTTGGTTTAACCTCCCATTCCTGCAGGCAGGGCACCTGCCTTTTAGGCACTGCAGTGTTCAGCACAGCAGTACCCATGTCCCTTTTCACATCTAACCTACAGCAGCTAGAAAGCAAAAACGGACTCCTTTACTAGTGAAAAAGAACAGAAGAGTGGCAGTAGGGGTCTAGTACTTTTTCAGAAAGTCTCATGTTAATAACGTAATCTTCATTTAGAAAAGAAAACAAATAGTGCCTTCTCTTTTCCTAGTTCCTCTACCACCAGCATTCCTGCTCAGCAAACACTTAAAAACATGCTTAAATCACCACCTCTTTTCAACAATGAAAGTGGACGTCATACAGGCACAAAGTTCTGAACTCTGTTGCAGAGAAGCCTTAAACCTCAAAACAGCTTCCTTTAAAGCTCAAGGGGAAAACAGAAAAGAAGGAAGGGGAAGGAAAAAAATAAAATCAGAGAAAATCAGTTCTAGCCACAGTGCAGGCATTTTGAGACCCCATAAACTCTCTGCCATTTCTTCCTTTCTGGTCGAGAGCTGCATGTTTTGAATTTTCGTTCTATGCAAAGGAGGCCAAACACATGCATACCTGTGTAATCTGCAGGAGAGATGAGACTACTGGAAGCTGAGCAAAGAAAATACTCTCACAGCCTGTTCCCACAGCAGCAGTAGCTGCACAGTCATAACCATGACAGCTGAGGAACCAGGCCAAGAAATGTTTGCTGTAAATACATTCTCACTATGTTGTTAGGATGTCTTTTTTTTTTGGTAATCCTCAAAGAAAGATAAAATACATCTACTGCAAATGCTTCCAGTTCAACAGCAAATTGTCAGCTAATGTTTTTGTTTTCTTCTGGCTTTCCCAACACTTCTTTCTATGATTGTCAATTCCTTTCAGGGACTATAATCCCTTTTCATATGAGCTGCTAATGCAAGCCAGTAAAGCAACAGGGATCTGTATAGATCCTGCTTCCTTCATTAAGGGAAGAAAGGCAACAGAACAGGTTTTGTACCTTCAGTCAAACCAAAAGAAATAATCAAGCCCATATTCATTCAATCATAACCATCCCAAAACATACATTTCAGTTAGAGAGTTAACCTGGGGGACTGATGGGTGGAAAGAAAGAGCTTTCTGTCATCCCCCACCTTTCTGGCTGCAGGACATCTCTGAATCTATGTTTAGCTTCTAATCTCCAGAAGTACAATGATTTCCTTTAAATATGTACATAATGATTGGGACTGGTTAAGGCAGTTCTCTCTAGACAGACAGGACCTTTCAAGGTGATTATTGGCATTTGAACAAATTGGTGATGATTATACAAACTCCTGCAACAAGCTTTTCCAAATATCAACATCACAACTAAAGCATGGTGTAGAAATTAGTGTCAAGACTTCCACTGATTTCAGTGGGTTCCGGATGAGAAGAAATTAGTTTATTCATCCTTTAGTCTTCATAGAATAAACGTAACACAGAAAGCAGTATAAACATTTTTTTTAATAAACTCTTTTATAACGTATAACTGGGTCGTCTGCTTATATTGCCCTTGAAACAGTTTCCTTAGCTTCAATGATCAGTGGGGCCTATTGACCTTAGCTGCTTTAAATGAAAGCATATTAAAGATATAAGAAAACAAAAAACACCTCAAAGACTCAGTCACTGTTTACTGTCTGCCAGCTGTATACGCAGTCTTAGCAGCATATCAAAGTGCAGTCTTAGCAATGCAGTTATTATTCATTACTGAGTGTTGTTCCTCTTTTCAAAATATCTCAATAGCAGATCTTGACCTTTCTAAATAGAAAAAATACGTAACGATTTTATGTGTAGGGATGAAATGTCTGGATCTTTTCCTTTTTGTACTTTGGATCACAAAAATAAAATTAGAAAAGCATTCCCAACTCCCTAAAGATGCAACTGCCTTTACTGAAGAATGGTGATGCCTGATCTTCCTTTTCCAAACTATATAGTAGCAGACTTTAATTTGAACTAACAATCTCTATCCCCACCTCAGGCTAAGATAACATAAAACAGAAAAATAAAACAACAGAAAAATATTTATGTAATTGCTGAAATGCTGGCAAATTTTTCACTGTAGTGACACCTGGTGAGACTACTGTATTTTAGAATTATGCTCTGCAAAATATAAACACATCTTAGTAGTTTATAATATAAGCACAGCTTTGTTTAGCTCTATGAAACATAAACTGTAAATACCCTGCTACAGACTATCTGCCTCAATTACTTGCAGACTGGATAAATACATGAATATTGTGAAACAAGTCAATTTTGAAGCTCACAAAAAAATGGAAGATGTTGCCAAAACACAAAATACAGAAAGATAAAAACAATACTATTCTGCCTTTAGCATGTACACTTTAGGTACAGCTAGTCTGATAAATAGACATGTATGCACAGACCCTTAAATGTGTATTAAGAAGATATGAGACTGAAAAAAAAAAAAACAAACAAACCAAAAAAACACAAAAACCAAACAACTGAGAGCCACTCATGTTCCTGACCACCTTAGTTACAATCTCCGACTGCATCTCCCTCTTCTCCCTGTCTCAAAAATTCACTGCCATAATGCAAGTTAAAGGCCTTCAATGATAGTCTCTTGATAGAGTGCCCTTCCTCAACCAAATAGTGTTAAAAATAAAAGCCCAAAAAAAGGGGGTGGGGGGGGGGAAATCAATCTTTTGGCTTAACTGCAGTGTTTTTTCTTCACTTCCTCTTTACATTTACAATAAGAATAATTTTCATCAATGACTCACTATTACTATTCTGGGGATCCTTTCAATTCCTTGAAAATACAGCTGAAAAAAAATCTGAGCCATCAACTTGTTATTGTCTTCCTCCTGCCCCAATACATGTCATTCTCTGCTAAATCCCATTTCACTGCTCCCTCTCATCCACCACTATTTTCTCTCCCTACTTTTATACTGATGACAGATTTTTTTCTCATACTAATTAATAATAATTTCATCTTTGAGCAAGCCCCCCGATGACATTTACCACGTGAAGTGATGAAACACTGCAAAATTGGAACTTTATGCCCATTTTATCAACCCATGGATCTGAAGTACAAGAATTTTTTTCTAGCCTTCAAATTCAAGGCTTCTTCTAACTATGAAGAGTATAAAAGTTAAATCCAGGAGGGGAACGTAACCCCTCATTGAATTAGGTGTCTTCCGTAGTCTGTATTTTGAATTTTTTCAAGTAAAGGAGTACCACTAGCATTCCTGTTTAGCAAACACTTAAAAACACATTAGCCTTGAAATCCGTGTCTCCAGAGTCCATTCCTGAACTCATTCCTGCTTGTTTTCTTTCTAAAAAATTTGGACATAAAGGATTTATTCTACACATGTTAACTTATTTTAACATATCCTTTGCTGCCATCTTTGAATTTTTCTTTTTCCAACTTAAACTGTTTAACTCCCAAGTTCGATCTCAATAACAAAATATAATGCAGAAGACATTTAGGTTCTGGTGAATGCCAGTAATACATTTACACTGGTCTTAGGCATTCTTAACAGATTTTGTATCCTTGACACATACATTTACTTCAGGAACCAAAGCCACAAAATATATTGTGCTCAATAGGAAAAAAAAAAAGAACAAAAGCAAACATATAATGAATTTATTTCATAAACATGAAAAGGTATCAAAGGCAGAAGTTTAGATTTAATTAGAAGTTGTAAATACAAGTCTTTGTGTTTCTATGCATCCCTCAAGAAGTGATACCTCACTACAGTGCCGAATGCTGTATAAAAACAGAATGAAATTTCCATGGTCCCAAAAACACAAGGCAAAAGACAGTACGTGGACAACAACAGAAGCTGAAAGACAACTCTTAGTAAAGCATACTAATCAATCGGGTACTACATGCTAAGCCATCTGTCTAACTACCTTACTCACATGTCATGTATTGCTTCCAAATCAAATACACATCTCTCCTTCTAATTTGGAACAGTTTCCTCTAGATTCTCCATTGTTCTGTTTGCAGGAAATCTATTTAAGCACACGGGCAAATTAGACAGTACACACCTGTGAAAACGTATATGCTGAAGAATTTGAGACATTTAACACAGCATGTTATAAACACACATGATCAATGACATCGAACCTATGCCTACAGACACCATAAACACAACAGCATGGTAGCTATTTTACAAGGTATAGATACATTTGCTCTCAATACCTCCTGTATTTCTTTTATTCCCAAGTGAAGCATTTATATATACCTAAAATAAACCACATTTAAAGAAAACCTGTCCCCAGATCTACATACACAACCCCTCCAATTCTCAAACAGTAGCAACTGCATATAATAATTTACTAATTAATGCATGTTAAACAAAAATAGTACTGAACATCTGTAACCTCCTCTATAGAGATGGGCCACTTTGAGCAATGATCAAAATCCCACAATAATATAGACTCCATAGTCTTTATCCTCCAAGAATGAAATACTACTGCTGTTTCCAAATTAATCTAATCCCAAATCTTTAAACATAAATTTTCAGAGTTCCATTCACTCCACTGTGGCTTTTATGGCAGCTTTTTCAGAGGCTCCTGAAATACTCCAGGCCTCACAACCCACAGTCTGTTCAATATTTCAAAGACAATTTATCCATCTGTTTGCATGCTCCCTATTCCCAGTAACACAATACCCTACAAATACTTACTTATAATAACTAAGCATCAAAGAATTACGCTATAAAAAAGTGTTTGAGTACATGTATGTATATTCACACATACACACACTACTCTATAAATACTACCACCATTACTGCTGGCAAGTGCTAGTTTCGAAGCAGTTTTTCTGACAGTAGGAGACAGCTTCAGAAGGGATGTAGCACAGCAAACCTCCATCTCTAGCCAAACATTCAAAATTATGTACAATTGTAACTGTTGCATAAACGAAGTTCAAGTTTTCTAAAAGGACAAGACTGGATCCTCAAACTGCAACCCTATCAGTTAAGATAATAAAATAGTTTAGATCATTCTTCTGCTGAATTTATGGTTTTCAGCACGAACCTACAGCTGATAAAGTCTGCCCATGCTTCAAGGAGCAAGGCATCATTTCCTTTTGCTCATGTGCAACTGCTCTGCATTGTAAGTTTTATATCCTTTGCTAAATTCCTTGTATCTTGTAACTTTCCTTTCCAATTATATCCCTCCCAGTGAAAGATTTATTTTTCTTTCAATACATACCTTTCATAAAACAAAGGCACTGAAGTGATGCTAAAAGAAGAAGCAAGGAAAAGAGGAATGACAACTAGGTAATCAGAATCGAGCCATTCCAGGAAAAGCTTCACCATCTTTCTGGGAAAATGTATTCATCCTGATCACATCTAAGGAACCTTAAATGCTCACAATACACTTCACAGTGCTGAGGCTCTACTTTATAGCCACACTATACCAAGGATGCTGCCAATGGACAAAACCTTCTTGATACTCCAGGGGAGAATCATAAGGAAGAAAGACAAGAGTCTTGCCACGTAAGATCTGACCAGCCTTCAAAAACATAGGCTAAAATGTGATGTCGGGGTAAGAAATCCTTTTATGGATGTTAATCAACGAGAGGTCCCTGCCCAGAAAAAGAGAGCAGGTTTTTGGGCTAGTTCCAAGCAGACTGTTTGCACTTAACAGGATTGCTGACATCTGTAATCCATGTACGTTTAGGTAATGCTTGCTTCTAACAGTGATACAACTTCTATTGATATGACAAAGAAACAAGAAGACTACATACTAAAATATGTACTTGTATTTTACCTGTAGTCCCTTTTTTTATAGAAAAGCTGACTCATCTGGTACATACTGAATTCTTTTCCTTCTCTGCTGGTATTTCATCTTGACAACAGATGTAGAATAAGATAGTGAGTTCAAGATCAGAGAAACCAACACTTTCTATCCTTTATATTAAAAATTTTACCGATTACTGTCTGAACACGAAACTCCTTCCACTTGTGTTGCTGCTATGACTACAGCAGCTATTAAAATGGCAGCCACCACAGTGTCACTTCCTATCCCCCAACCTTTTGGCAGAACAATTGTCACAAGACTCTCCAGGACGTACAGCAGCCGGTCACGCTGCTCCTGATCAGTTCAGGACTGTGCCCACAACCTTTCAATTGCTCCTTTTCCACTGACCTTGTCAAGATGTCCTCAGACAGAAATGAGAATGGTACTAGAAAACTTACATACAGACTGTATGGGACAGTAGTGATAACCATTTAAATCCTTTAAATTTAAATCCAGCAAAAGCAGTTTAAATGAGCAAACAAGGTTTGCTTGCTTTTTTTTTTTCTTTTTAATTAATCTTTATATTTCTAAAGTTCTTTGCTGTCTACTTGATATTTACTTGAACAGAGCTTTTCAGACATGTTACTGTTCAAGCACAGGCTTTAATTAACTTTGAGAAAAACTCCTATCATTACTGTACTTAGCCTAAACATTAATCAGAAGTCACTCCCACAACAAATACATCAATATGATGCATTTTGCGGTAGCTTGTTCAATATGAGCCAAGTACCACAACACCGAGTCAAGACACACAACAGAGCAAAGGAACAAGTGCTGAATGGGACTACACAAAAGAGGAGGCAGCTTCTGAAGGTGAAAAAGGCACAGAGAAATCCTAGTGCTATGGATGACACTGGAGAACTATCAAGACTTCCTTATCTGGGCTTTAACAATACCTTCAGAGAAAACAACTACCTTTCAAAACACTCAAAAAAAATACTCTCTTCCATCTCACAGGCAAGCAAGATACAAAAAAGAGAGATTGAAGAGTTTTTATGCAAAGATAAATGTGGCAGGGAAATGGGAAGAGTTAAAATCCAGATAAGACACAAAGATTGCCCTGCAGTGTAAACAGGGACACAGTACATCTGATTACGTGAATGAAGTCATCACTTCTCAGCCACAAGAAAACCACGTAATTTCAAGATACGTAAACTAGAGGTATACTTCAGTGAAAGAATTATGAATATGTTTACATGCAATTAAATGTTCCATTACTAGTTGTAATTCATTTTCATTGCAGGTGAAAAATAATTTCCTCATGTATTGCTTGTTCTTTCAATAACTTATCCCTTTCCTTCTTTCCTACTGCACATTTAAAACTAGGACACATTACAGAATCAGGGTGCTCTATGTGTGTATTTATATACTGATTCGATACATATATACGTAATGTATGAGTACACTGTTAACTCTATTTTGCATTACAAGGCACACTTCCTTTGAATTCTCTTTAAGGAAAATGATATCATGTGTTCCAGAAAACCATCCTTACTCATGAGATGTGGACTACCCAGAGAAATACCAAGCACTGATTTTGGCCTTCAATATTACTGCCTGTTAGCGACCAGTCTGACAGCAAACACCACACAAGAACAAAAGTAGATTCTCAGACTAGACATCTGGCAAAAGGAGAGCCTGAAAAGTACAAGTGAAAAGACACAAAAAGGAGGTTGGACTCTGGACTCTGCTGAAAAGCCATTCATCCATCAAAGAATTAAAATCAGAGAAGGACAAATATAGACGTTTTTAAGAGAGTGAGGTTACATGCAGTAAGTGTACAAGGAAGAACATAATGTATACATCTAACAAATGTTTTTTCCAAAGTAACAATTACAGAAATTTAAATAAGTTGCAAGTGCAAGAGAAATATTTAAATACTCATTACAGGCACAGACTAATTATGAGTTAACAAGTTAATGAGTTAACAGGTCCCCAGTAATTAATTTGGAAAGTAAGTCCTTCAATGACTTACTGGAGTATCTGAAGCAAGATAAACTCTGGAAAACAGATCTGTTCTATGGGAAAAAAAGAACAAACAAACAAGTGGCCTAAGTTATTTACAGAGAGAACACAAAGTCTCAGTGCTCTTAAACAACAAAACCTTCCACCATCTAATAATAAACACCATTAATGAATATCACCAGTGGTTTTAATGCAAAAGTCTGAGAACCTCTGTGTTTTCTACCTGGCTGACACAACTATTTTAAGAACTTAATATTTTATCAGTTTGTCTGAATTCACACAAGCTCCCTACACTCATATTATACTATAAATCTAGATTAGGGACCTACTATACATTGTTTATATGTAGGTATAGAGGTAAAGCAGCTATTTCTTAATAACATGGTTTTAGAAAGTTAAATAGAAACAAAACTATTTTACTTTTGCAAGCAGCTTTATCCTGTCAAACAAAAGGCTGTGACCAACCAGTACAGAATAAGAAAAAAAACAGGGAAAAATTTCAAAGCCCTCAGCAGATCACAAAGTTGTGTTAGATATAAAATGGAATGACAGTGTCTTTAAAAACACAATCCTATGCTGTGGTCCTCTCTTGTTTAGGTGTCCAAGGCTGTAACACTATTTGTTCTACAGTTAACCCCTTATTCAGACTGATTAATTACAAGATCAGAAGAGAGATTACAGTTTTTAAAAACAAAATAGCTGTGTTAGTCCAGAAAATTTGTTATTTTCTAAAAACACCTGCACATCAGATAGAACCAGCTAGCTCTCCCTGTGATCTGTGAGCTCCTTTCTTTGAAGGAGGAGATGCAAACAACTTTTTCCAGCACAAACTGAAGACTATGCTGTGATCATCAATGCAGAAGCAAAATGATGGTGGAGAGAAGAAATTTATCTGTAAAGCCTTCCTCTTTCAGAATTCAGATACCACTGTCAGGGAAATCACTGATGCCTCGAGCAGCAATGGACTCTGCTCATTCCTACAGCACCATCGGGCAGCATTTAACTGCTTTGTCCGTTGCTAGGGAGCAATGAGCTCATTGCATGGCATCATACTCACACTCCACAAGGATGCTGGCACATGCTTCCCATCTGGGGATGCTACTGATTGAAGTAATGGCCCTGGAGTGCCTGCCAGACTTCAGTCTCCCAGGGTGAACTAGGCCAATACAGCAGGTGCTAACTTTAGCTTTACCTTCACAGCTTTAGGCTCTAGTCTTTGTGAGCCTGGCCAACACAATGCAACACACATGGGGTCAGAACAGCCTTCCACAGCTATTGGCATGGATACCCCTTATTTTTAAAGGCCAAATCTAGACAAAGATGTTCTTCCTGAAATTTTGGCAGATACGTGGCTTTTCTGACTAGGGCAATGAGTGCCACTATTCTGAAATCTGTTTTAGAGAACTTAGTAAAAATGGAAAAAGGCTGGGGGCTGGGGGGGAGGAAGCACCTTCTTATCAGTCATTAAGGGAGTACAAGATTTGGAGGCACTTACTAAAGCCATAAAGAAACCTAGTGATCTCCAAGCTGTATACATTATATGTCTGAAATGGATGTCAGCCTGAACAATCTGGGTCGCTTCAAAGTCTAGACATGTAACCTTAATGCATTTTTTCAGCTGTTTGTCTCATTAGCACTTCACAGATCTATTCACAATAAGAGGGGGAAAAATATCTGTCAAAAATAAAAAAAAACCACACCAAACCACTCTGCTTCCATATGCCAGGAAATTTATTAACAATCTATCTGCATTACACAAAGATAGTATCTAATCATTTTCATGTACCTGTCATATGTCAAATGTCATCCAAGAATTCTTAGTGCTGGTGAATTAACAAGCACATAAGGGAATACAGTTGTAGATATGCATAGATACCTACACAGTCAAATCCTTAGGCATCTTCAAAATACACACACTTGGTTTTTTTTAGTAATTGTATAAAGAACCATAAAAAGGAATGAGAAGGAAGGCAAATTGACATAATTCACTCAAATACAGAGAGTAACAGCTCTATGTGAAGGGGACAGGTAAACACAACATATGTCAACTTTCCCTCTTACCTGAACAATAAATACTTTAGAATTTAAGACAACCAAGATACAAAAACGCTCACCACCAATGTATGAAACAATGTCATTGGCACTCATGTATCAGTTAAATGCATTTTAAAATACGTACCTAAGCCCTTACCTGTCTCAACAACTTCTCAACAGCTGACATGACCATGAGCCCTCTCCACACAACCGGTGCAGTCTCTTCTATCAAGAAACCCATAGACATGCTGAAATAACAAAGCAAAAACATGTTTCCAGCACAATACCAAGTAAATCTGTAACGAAGCTTGATTCAAATTAAAAAAATGCTCACCATGCGATTCCATAGTTCTTAAGGGGTCTCATTAGATTTTCTAAAACAGAAGCAAACAAGGTGGGTTTTTTTGGAGGGGGGAGTTGGTTTGGGGGTTTGTTTTTACTTTTAAAAGAAATAAGCTTACACTTTTTTTTTAAGAGCTGTTTTCCCTCTTTGTTAAAACCATTTGTCTATTCTTTCCCCTCATACCTTCATATACATGTATTTATCTCTTTTACCCAAGAAGCTGGTCCCCCTTTTTCTTAGGTTGTGACATTATGCCGATACCATTAATATTTTGCCAGAATTACAATGGATTTGCCCATAATACAATGTCACTTTGTGTTGTCAAAACTGACTTCATCTATTTGTATGAAACCCCAAGCTGTGAGACATAAAACCCCCATCAGGCAGCCTTATATTTCTGCAATAGTTCACCAAGTGCTGGGTCATTTATATCAGAACAAAATCAAAGTCCTACAACAAAATAGGATTTATTTTACTTTTTTTTAACTCTACTATTCAATAATCTCATGAATCAGAGGATCACTCCCATTAACACACCAGTGTTTTGGGGAATTCTCCTTGGTTTAAGTTTGCTTTGGAACCCCAGAGGAGAGGTACCCAATAAGTCCACCCCTAAACCTTCACACTCTCATCAACCCCAGGTAAAAGTCCTGGATTTCTTCAGACAGGCAGAACTCTGCAAGACTTCTAAAGTTTTTGTAGGAACACGAGATGCTTATTTGAACATTGCAAAGGTAATATCCTTGTCACACTCCATACTCCTATGCTTATCCATATTCCTATGCTATGGGAATATTGGAATTGTTCTGCTGGAAAGGGGCAAGCAAGCATAAGGCAAACAACAACAACAAAAAAGAATACATTCAAAACAAAACCACACAAAAGCCAAAAACTCCTCTTTATTGTCCCTGCTATCCAAATCCACACCTCACCTCAAAGTGGTGCACATACACACAGAAGAACAAAAGGAATCTTACTGGTCTAGCCAGTTCATTTTAAGAGAATGTCCAGGTAGAAACCAGCAGAAAATCAAATACTTGAATAAAAATTATAATATAAATACATATTTTGACAGAAACTTTTGATGCACCCAAAGTAAAACATACATGGATAGTAAAATAAAACCCATGTGAATATAATGCAGTGCATTCAGAGCTGAACTCCAGACACAATGACACCCAAAAGCACGCAAATTAAACAGCTAAACTCTATGGATGAAATCTTTCAAGCAACCAAATGGGCATGCAAGCCATGTAATTTTGTAGAAATATGGCTGAAAATAAATTGGATGCTTTGGTTTAGAAATCAAAAAGAGCAAAATGGGAAGGTAAACAAATCACTTGCATGACTACCGCATTCAGGAATGTGTGTGGAACTGCTATGGGAAGAGATGGGCTTGGCCCAACGCACTGCACCAGTGCAATACAACTCATCTCTACTTGTGCAGCTCTTTGCAGTGCTTAATCAGGGCTTATTCTGTGGCATTATACAGAGTAACCACATTTCTGACAATCTGTCTGACTTCTCCCCACTGCAGTAAGATAGTTTTGTTACGAAGAGGTCGATGTCATTTGAACTACAGCCTAGAGCCATTTCTAGGCACTGCTTGTAAGAAAAAAAAAAACCAAACATAGGTACTGCCACAAGTTATGACACTGTTAAAAGTCTGGAGAAAAATCACATGTTTACTTATGAGAGGCTTTTTAAAAAAAGAAACAGAAAAAAAAAAAGGTATCTGCGACCGCAAATATCACTGCAAATTCAAGTTCTGCTTCATTTTTACCATGAAATAGGAATAATCTTAAGAAAAAACAGGAAGAAAAAAAAAAAGGGGAGGCAAATTCTTGACTGCTCAGTACACAGGGACCAGCTACTAGAAGGTAAGAAGAATGGAAAAGATGCATTTATCCTGAAAAAGTTCATCAAAATACTATGCCACCTCTCAGACTAATCCAAGTGCTCTGCAAAATGTCAGTTAAATACCCAGAAGCTAACACCTCATCATCCACTACCTGCATGGACAGTTTCTTCTGTACAGAGTCCAGGCAGACACACTAATCTCACAGAACAGACACACCTTCAGAGATCTCCCTCTCCTTCACCTCAGCGGGTAAAACAGGAGAGTTGCTGTGAATACACAAACAGTGACTTACAGAGTAGGCAAAGGGGCCTCTCTGTTGTTAAAACATGGGCACTATTTATTTCTCAACATCAGAGTTTCATTTTATGAAAAACAGATCTTATTTTCATTGGTCAACAAGGACTAGAAACCTCTCTGAGCAGTGACATTGAATCAAGTTTATACAATGCACAGCAACAATTCACAACCTGCTACGTATTCCAGTTATAATGTTCTGCGTATTCTCGAAGTAATAACAAAATACCACAAAGCACCCCACTGTTTGCCTACTGCTAAAAAGCTCTCAAATCTAAAGTGCTTCAGTGGGCTCTGGTAATCACCCTTGTCTCATCAAAAGCAACAGGCATTCCTCCTCCTTCACCCTGGGTCTCATGAAGATTTTCTAAAACATAACATGTAAAGATTTAGCTTAATGAGATTTCAGTAACATCTCTAATTCCCCATTGCTTTCAGAGCAGAGTTAACATTACCTTCTCTGTTTCAGATGCCTACCATACAATTCCAAAAATCCAACAGAAAACAACAACAGACTAAAATCACAACACACAGCAATACTATGCCACCTACACCAGGAGATCAACAGAATATCCTTATTTACAATTTCTCAGTAAGCTTGATGGTCCTAAATAAAAAGGTGGTGTGTTTTCCCTGAATATACAAAAACAAATCAATAGATCAACAGAGTACCAATGAAATGTCAATAAAATGTTGAGGTTTTTTTCTGGTAGGATACCTGTAGGGCACTGGAAAAGGCAGACACATGCAAATCCATGACAATATTACAGCAGATTTCTGATTAGAAGAGTGCTGAGACTGAACTGAAGGCTGGATCATTACTCACATGAGGAAGAATGACATTGAAGTCATTAGGATGGATCTTCTCCATTCTGTAATAATTTATTTAAAAATAAATAAAAACCAAAACCAAAACAACCACCACCACTTTTTCTCCCCAGAAAAATCAGGCCTTGCAGACTATCCTGACAAGGTAACCGAGTTACTCCATTCTTTTTCTCTATAAAGCCCAACAGTGGCCATAAGTTAGTGCAGAAGAGAAAGTATGTAGAGAACTACAGATACAGTTTTGGCTTGGATAGAGTTAAATTTCTTCATAGATGCTTGCGTGGTGCTACATTCTGGCTTTGTGCCGAAAACAGTGATGAGAGCACTGAGATATTTTAGTTATTGCTGAGCAGAGCTTGCACAGCATCAAGACCTTTCAGGCTTCTCATGCTGCCCCACCAGACAGTAAGCTGGGGGTGTGCAAGGAGCTGGGGGGAGACACAGCTGGGAGAGCTGACCCCAGCTGACCAAAGGCATACTCCAGACCATACGACATCACGTTCAGTAATAAACCTGGGGGAAGAAGGACGTTTGTGTGGGGATACGTTCGGAGTCACGGTGTTTGTCTTCCCAAGTAACCATCATGCATGATGGAGCCCCAGTTCCCTGGCCGTGGCTGAACACCTGCCTGCTGATGGGAAGTAGGAAATGAATCCTTTGTTTTGCTTTGCTTGTGCATGCACAGCTTTTGCTTTACCTATTAAACTGTCTTTATCTTAACCTGCAATTTTTTTGCATTTTTACCCTTCTGATTCTCTCCCCATCCTACTGAGGGGAAGTTGCCTGCTGGAATTAAGCCACAAGAAGATATTTCAATTCTTGGATTTCTTTTCAGAAGTGTTCTTCTGACTGCTAGTGCATGCAAGATCGCAATGGTATACTGCATCTCCTTAGGAGGCACCATGCTGTTTAACAAAAGCAAGTGTAACATAATTATTAAATACAAGTATAGGCAATCATGCAGCACCCTAGCAAATTTATTTTAAGCTCTCTGACTGAGCAAGCACTAATGCAGAGCAGTTACTCAGTGGTTTCAAGTGTCTGAAATAAGGGGTAGGTTGGATTTTTTTTACCATTTTTACCCCCTCTACTCTGCCCTGGTGAGGCCATATCTGGAATAGTGTCCAGTTCTGGACCCTTCAGTTCCAGAGGGACAGGGAACTGCTTGAAAGAGTCCAGCACAGAGCCACAAAGATGATTAAGGGAGTGGAGCATCTCCCTTATGAGAAAAGGCTGAGGGAGCTGGGTGTGTTTAGCTTGGAGAAGAGGAGACTGAGGTGTGACCTCATTAATGTCTATCAATATGGAAAGGGTGAGTGTCAGGAGGATGCAGCCAGGCTCTTCTGGTGACATCCAACGATAGGACAAGGGCAACAGCTGTAAGCTGGAACACAGGAGGTTCCATGTAAACACAAGGAGAAACTTTTTCACAGTGAGAGTGACGGAGCACTGGAACAGGCTGCCTAAGGAGGTTGTGGAGTCTCCTCTGGAGACATTCAAAACCCACCTGGATGCAGTCCTGCCTGACCTAATCTAGGTGATACTGCTCTGGCAGGGGGGTTGGACTCGATGATCTTTCAAGGTTCCTTCCAGCCCCTAACATTCTGTGATTTCAAAGGCAAAAAAAATAAATATACAAACATGAGATGAACAGCAGAAGTTCAGATCTTCCTCCCTGTTAAAGATTTCCTATTGTACTTGGCTATTTTTGGAACTTGCCACTACAATGGAAGATCAGAGACTTCCTACAATAACTAATTATTTTACTTAATGTTTGTCTTCAGTAAATCTTAACAGTAGAAGTCACCTGTGTGTCCTAACTTGATTTGGGTCATCAAGCAGGAAAGTAATGCTTTGAAGTTGTTTTATGATTAGACATCAATATCTATCTATGATGTCTATTACGTGTCAGTAGCTACATCTATCAAAACATAGAAAAACTGTATGATTTTCCAGTGAAAAACACCACAGTGACCATCACAGCACCACTGCAAGCTCCAGGCTATGCTCTAAATGTGTCTGTTCCCTGATTAGCAATTTTTATACAAGCCTATTTCCATAATGACCCTGAACCCAAAATGAACATTTTAACCTAACAACATGCTTGTGAGGTGAGGAATTATGTTACAGATAAAGGAATCAACACCTAGGCTATAATATTCAGGAACCCTGTGGATTTGGAGACCTATGCAGTGTTTCCCCAAGGTCTGATGCTCTGACAGAGCCACAGCTTTACTTACAGCATCTCTCATGTTGGAAAGCATGAAATGCATGGCTGACAAGCAAGTAGGAGATGTAAACAGTTTAGGTGCATTGCTAAAATTCTGTATTTCCCCTTGAAACTCGCAAATATATAAAAAATAATTAAAATTGTAAAAAGCCAACTGAGGCACAAACAGCATACAACACAAAAAACTGTAGGAAGTTACACTACATATTGTCCATGGCATTCAAGACTCCAAATAACATTTTAACGTCTCACATTTAAACATTAAAGCAGCAGTTTTAGAAGTTATTGCTGAACAGCGCTTATGTTTAAGCATCCCTTCATCTTCCATAGTATGCTTTTTAAATAAATGTATGCAGAGGAGTTACAGTATGGGTTTTATCAAAACTTGTGAAGTTGATACTTCTTCACAGTTTACACAAAAGCAAAAGGGTTTGCTGCTGTTTGCACAGCTTACGATTAGCTGAGATTTTCATGACAAATTGCTATTTTCCACCTCAGTGACACTTCACTGTGACACCTCACTGCCTGAAACACAGGAGACATATGGCATGGCAAAATACAGAGCCACCACGCTAGTCAGACACGCTGCAGAATAGACTGTGGATCCCAGTATATTAGAGATTATCCGAGACAAACTCAATTAATGCATCATATATACAGACAAGCTGACACAAATTTTCAGCACGGTCACTTGTAAAACCCTACAATTTTTTGCAACATCTGGTTTTTAATCGTATACAATTTCATGCTGCAATGACTACAGCTACTCTATCACAACCTAAGTTAGGACTCCAATTTACACAGCACTTCTGTTAATCACAGTAAACAGTAATACTCATGTGGCTGTCACTATGTGTTAGTATAAGGAACTTATTTGCTGTTTGTTCTGGAAGTCACCTCACAAGATCAATGTTCTGTAACAGGAGGCTCTGGGTTCCAGTTAGGGGTGCAAAGACTTCATACAACAAGTTGGAGAAGGAAGAAGACGACAACATAGGACGGGAAGAGTAACAAAACCTCTGGGCTTTACTTGTGCAAATATAGATGTCTCCTACCACTCAGGAGCTGAGGTTTGTATAGGGCTAGCAGATTTGATAGAAGGCACAGAGGGGAGCCATACCTTCTGAAGGGGCAGCCAGAAGCCAGACACCACACTCCAGCACATTTAAAGCAGTGCTAGTTTCTGAAGCAAAGGCAAGGGAGTTCCGCCCACAATGCGGTAAAGGAAAAAGAAAGGCAGAAGAGGAGAGAACAAATAGCAACAGGGCCCCAGGGTACCCTGCCATATAACACAGCGTCACCAAGGGAAAGGATGCTGTCACCAAAAGAAGGTTAATCAGTCACAAATTTTAAACTATTAACTATAATCATTGTTTTAACAGGTTATGCCAGAAGCCCAGGATATTCTATGGCAAGTGACAGACTAATTGAGACTTCAAGCTTGATTTCACACTGTATTATAAATTTATTTGCAGGATTGCCCCAGAAATACCGCAATTTGTATTTTAAGCTTGAAGAGCTCCACACAAGGAAGGCTGTGATTTCCCATTACACCCCACACTAACAGTGTTATCTAACCATGAAGACATCACAAACACTTAAACCAAAGCAAAGCAGTAATAAGACTGAAAGAGCATTATTCAATGCTCACTGTCCAATTTTAAGAACCAAATGCATAAAGAAATGCAACTTTTTCCAAAAGATGTGCTTCTCCTATATAGGCAGTCTACTGATCCCATTGCCTGAGTAGGTTTTCCACCTTTTTTCCTCCTGACAGATTGCAAAGGAAGCAAAGCTCTGTAAAAGCTTTTTCACGAACAGAACTGTTTTGCAGATATGTCCCACCTAAAAGGAAAAACTAATTGCTTGCTGGAAGACTGTACTTCAAAAGCAAGTCTGGCACAAGTAAACAGCACAGTGATTTAGCCACATCTCTGTTGTATTTTAAAGCATTACTGACTTGTTAGGTTTACAATAGTAACAGAAGACTAGTTTTAAGTACCTTGCCATTACCTTCGGTCACAAATTTCTTCCTTACAAAATCCAAAATAACCCACATTTTGAAAAGCCCTCAGATCCCCATGGACCTAAAGAAGTTCATTTATAGTGGATCAAAAGCTTTACTGGACTAATTTGGGTGCATCATTTTAGTTCATTATACCCAGGAGAAATGAAACAGACTAACACAACATTGGTTCAAGGCTTCTGTCCTGACACACAAAACCTCTGGGAAGGAAGGCTCATGTTATGCAAAACACTTTCTTCTCTGAGAGGGGGACTGCCCAGGTCAGTCACGTAACAGAGTGACAGGTAACACTAAAGCAGCATAAGAAGTAGGAACCCAGGGGCTGCCCCTACACATTACAGGCTTAATATTGTAATCGCAACCCCAAAGAACAAAAGTAGGTGAAAAGAGATGGAAGAAAAAACTGTTCTAAGGATTATGTGTTTAAACTCTTCTTAAGAACTTAAGAGCATATTCAGTCAGATATTAGGGCAGCTCATTTCTGTTAGTATATAAATTTCAGTGACTGTAGAAATCTTGGTTGAGATAAGAACAGTTTAGTAACTAAAATAAAATAAATAATAATGAAAATTAATATAGCAAAAAAGAGAAAGACATAAAACTCAAGAAAAGACAAGCAATGCACCATGCAATTGCTCACCACCCACTAACCGATGAATGAGCACTAATCCATTCCCCCCGGCCAACTCCCCCCTTATTCTCATCCTAAATCTCAAACACAGCACTCTACCAGCTACTAGGAACAAAATTAACTCTACTGCAGCCAAACCCAGGACACCTCTACCTCCCTTCCCTTGAAAGTAAAGGTAGACAATTTTTTCCAGAAACAAACTCAACAACAGCTGAAGTAACCCAGTTTGAAGTCAATCATTACTGGCTTAAGGACAATAGTCAAGGTCCAAAATAAAAAAATTAACACTTGAGTATTCTTCTCATATTCAACTGCCTCATCACATATGAAAAAGCCTCCAGAATACAATCCACAATTACAACATTCAGAGTTATTATTTTGTCACGTGTAGGACAAAATTAAATTAATGGAATATCTTCCATTTATACAGACTCTCTCCTCACTAAGAATGCCTAAATCATTTTGAAAACTTAAATTAGAGCATAACTATAATAATTTCTATTCTATAATTGCTTCAAGGATTTATTCTGTATGGTACCAGGCATGCCTAATCCCTTTTCAACTGCTACATGTGAGAAAAGAAATAGAAATCAAGGAGTGCAAGAGTACTTGGAATCCCCCAGAATTATTCTACAGATGCGTTTTCAAATCCAGGTCTCACACTGAAGACAGAAATAGACTTTAAACATAATTTTTGATCGCTATGCTATTCAAAAAGTGGCTTTAATTGACTGACTTGATAAGTCTACATTGTTACCACACACAGTTAACACAGCACTGCCTGGGTTTGCTCAATTACTGTACAAAACAACCTTTCTTCAGAATTTGCTTTATTCTTGAAAATGTAGTAAGAAATTGGAAAACAACACTAAATCTCACTTATACTAAAAAGCAACAGTCGTACATATTTTTCTATCTATACATGTATATATACCATATATATACACTCCTATGATGGGTCACTTCCTTGCATGCTTATCCTATCTGTCACTCATTGAAGGAAACCTTCAAGTTGACAATTAAAGCTTCCTGAGCCCTCCAAATTCCTATTTTCACACTGCAATCTAAATGTCAGCCACTTTGCCGCAATTTTCATTGTTGTTACTTTACAGCTCCATCAACTCAAGAGGTAAAAGTGCACACAGAAGTGAACAGGTTTCCTGAAATACTAATTCTATCCTGTTATCATTCATACTGAATTACTGCATGAGTTTCTCCGTAGACTTCTGTAATGTGCCAAGCTTTGGAAATACACAAATTCATTTCCTGGCAGTTAAAAAAACAAGGTATGTTCTTAAATCCTAATAGTAATTACTCGTACATTTCACACAAAAGTACAAAGAATACATTTTAGTGAACAAAATGGTCATGCTTACAAGTCAGCAGCAGCAATTTCAATTCAGGAAAATCTTCCAATTTCTTTCTATTAGATTGAATTCTGTATTTTTAACAGCACTCAAAACATGTTAAGGCATTCTTATAGCGAATTCTCAGGTGTATACTCAAGATATCCACAGTCACTGAAATTTGTATACCAACAAATCCAAGCTGCCCCAGTATCTGACTGAACATACACTTAGGTTCTTGCATTCCGAGCACGTTAATTTGTATGATCACATGAAATAGACCGGGCAACTTGCTTCTTATTTGTGGCTCATGACATGGATTTAAATTTGGCATTGATTGATAAAATACACAGCAACATGTATAAGAAGTTCAAAGTTATATAATCGATTTTTCAGACAGTGAGAAATAAAAAGAATCTGATTTTAACCTGATCTCCTTTAGAAAGGAAAAACTCAACGTCACAGTAAAAGGAAAAGAGCTATGAGCAACACCACAACATAGTCCCTGGTGCTCATACTGCATAATGCACTTCAAATGCAAAATTCTTAGAAAAAAAATTGTTATAGAAAAAACCAGCCTGTATGACATATACCCTCAATGGGGCCCAAAGTAAAAGAGAATGCAAAAGTACTTCAGTTTGTAGCAGGAAGTCAGACCCTACTGGTATTACATGAGCTGGTTCAGTTATTTATATATCACATAACAGAAATAGCCTTTGACTTCAAAAAAAATAAAAGAGAAACCAAACAAATAAAACAAGGATCCTCCTTCTCTCTCCAAAATTAACCTAAAAGTATGTCTTTGTTCAGGCAGGTATTTAAATGTAGAAAGTACTCGCTCTGACAGTTGCCTGGATAAGCGCATGCAGTGCAGCCACATATGGAAAGGGTACAGCAGAAGGAGACAGAATTTTAATTATGAAAGAAATCCTATATTTGCCACATTAATTTTTTAGAGAGTAATATTACAAGCTCAGTAACCACCCTTTAAACATATTGACACTGTTTCATTCTGCATGCTGTATGCCAAGTGAGAATATATAGAACAACACCCATAGACATGCACAAATTAAGATCAGTTACAAATGAACATTCTACAACAATAGCAGAGTAGATACAGGGGGCTGGAGCACCTCTCCTACGAGGAAAGGCTGAAACAGTTGGGGTTACTCAGCCTGCAAAATAAAAGGCTCCAAGGAGACCTTATTGCAGCTTTTCAGCACCTAACATGAGCCTGTAAGAAATATGGGGACAACTTTTTAGCCAGACCTGTTGAGGAAGGACAAGAGGGAATGGTTTTAAACTGAAAGAGGGCAGATTTAGACTACATAGAAGGAAGACATTTTTTACGAGGGTGGTGAAACACTGGCCCAGGTTGCCCAGCAAAGTGGCGGATGCCCCGTCCCTGGAAACATTCAAGGTCATTTTGGACTGGGCTCTGAGCAACTGGATCTAGTTGAAGATGTCCCTGCTCACTTCAGGAGGGTTGGACTAGATGACCTTTAAAGGTCTCTTCCAAACCATTCTATGATAAATAAACAAAGACGATAGTATGAAAAGAAGTGGAAGGAATATTTAACTTCCATTTAACCTAGCAATTACTGCCCACAAACATTAATAGGTATTTACAAGTAATTATTTCACTGAAGTCCTTTTATGTCCTGTTGGAATGGTATACATCCTTGATCCCTCCGTGATAACAAATATTGCCAGTTTGTGCTTTCTTCAGTAGGATCCTAGTACTTCCTAACGCGCAGACCAGGTGTTACAGTGTGTGTCTGGTTTTGTCTGTGGTTACATGCTTTTAATTTTTATATTTACATGTAGTTTATGCCAGGACAGGCAAAACAAACCATAAACAAACCCTATCACCTCAGTGTCCCTACCACTCCCCAAAAAAGCACACTTCCTTACTCTCAAGCATCACAGGAACAGGTTAGCAGGATAAAGCCATTCTTTGCGTCACCCTTGGTTGGCCTGCGTGGGAGTTAAATTTCCGAAAGGTAAACAGACTTGATGCAACCTTTCTACTTTCTTCTGTATTTCTCCCCAGACTCTCCTATCTGAATATACTACTAGTTTTACAAGCTAGCTCTGGAAGCAACCTCATCACTACAAATACAAGTACTAAGTTCTCTGCATCCTTTCTGTGCCACTCCAAGGAAGCACCAATGAGTGGTCCACCCCAACAAGGGGTCCATCCCTGTACAACAAAGACAACAAGAAAAATCAGTTCCACTTACTCAGTGTTAATTCTGGGTTTCCCTTTAAGTTCATCATCTTTGGAATTGAAGGTCCATATATGTCTGCATCAAGTAAACCAACTTCTTTTGTCTGTGTAAGGAAGAAAAGAAAAAACTACTTGACAAAATGTCCACCTTCCTTTATGAATTAGTTGAGCAAAACTTCAGAACTGCCTATAGAAATAAAAACAATGAGCTTGATTTTAGACATGTTATCACAGTTTCCTTTCTCTATCTGCAACTGAAGCATGAAATACAATGTATTTACAGCTTGAGCCAGGCATCTTCACAAAATCTAGATTCCAAATACACAGAATCCGCACTTGCATATTTTTCATGGACTTGATATTATCAAACATTATAAGCAGTGTTCACTCCAGGTACATTTTTGCAGAAATAGTATTTTTTTTAAAGGTAACAATATTGGAAAACAAAAAAAGTGGTATTTGTAACTATATTTAAATTAATGCAACTTGAATTATAATAGTGACTACAAAGAACGTGGAAAAATATAAAACTGCTTTTATCTACCATTTAAATGGCCAGAGTAAACTGACACCTTGAAAATACTGAAATGCAAGTCTCTGAGACAAATGAAGCAGGCATAACACTTTAATCAAAGGCATTTAGACAAAGGAATGCCAAAAAAATGGGTTTCTTCAACTACATATGTTACATTAGGCAATAAATTTAAATAAAAATGGTTTCAACTATGTAGTCTAGACTTAAGAAATTCACTTCTAGGTGCTTTTTTTATAAATATATTTAGATAGATATACATATTTTGTGGAAATTAAACTATTTTTCCTACAGATGGCAAGAGACTCTACCAATTACCAAGTTCTGCAAAATAAGTAGTAAAGAGCAAGCCCTTTAAAGTGCTGAACGTCAAGTTTCTCCTATATAAAAAGCTAACCATATTCAACATTTTGCAAAATTGCAAGCAAATATGTTTAAAGGCTTGTTTGAAAGGTTAAGGCAGCAATGGGAGCTTTTGCAACCCTGTAGAATCAGACTTTAACTGTTAGTGTTTTAAAATGTGTGCTTCATTTTTTGGATGATGCTTTCATAATTTGGCATCATATATTAAGCCACTGTTATCACAGTTTGATGGGAAAGATGGCGAGAATGATAAAGGTACAATGGTAACCATCACAGTTCTGGTTAGAAGAAGAGTACAACAAGACTTTTAATGCAAGTATAGAGCATCTCTACCCCTGAACAGGATTTCTAAACATGAAGTATATTCTGTGGCATCAAAATTAGTTTGTTTGTTGGTTTTTTTGGTTGGTTGTTTTGGTTTTTTTTAAACTGAAATGCACCTGTATTAAAAACCTAGGTATTCAGACCACTACTTCTAAATAAATCTTTCAATCAATATAAAGAAACTAACTTATAGAAGATTAGACATCGAAGAAGCAATATGTTGAGTGTAGGGGTTTGTTATTCTGTGGGGGTCGATTTCTTTTTCTTCTTCTCTTTTTTATAGCTGTTGATATTGAACCCAGAAGATACCCTTAGCAGCTGAACAATTTAAAGTGATAAATTTACCAAATGTGATCCAAGTGCATCTTAAATTTTACAGCTGAGAAAAAAAAAAGCAAGCATTACCATACATGATATACTAGCTACTTCAAAAAATAAGTTTTTATGACAAAAATCAATCAAATTAGGGTTCAGTTATTCAATATACTTTTTAATAAACAGAGCAAAGCATGTGTAATTACACAGATTATTTACTTTAACTCCTTTTTGTAACATCTTGTGAAAGCTGCTACAAAGTTCAGTAGTTATTTTGATGTTATTCTACTTCTTGCCTACTGTCTGAAAGCTACAATTTTAAAGATTGAGAAGACCCATTTTTATGCTAGATTTCAGAGACATCAACAGTATTAGAGCATCTCTGTTCTTATATAAAATGCATATTTTAACAGATGAGAAAGATTCATGATTCATTCCCTTTATCTGTGTCAGCAGCTAACTGAACCCATCAGAACATCACCTAAAGGTTGTGCCACCAAATTCCTTCACAAATAAAAGTAAATATTTGTAGAAAAACCTACATAGTGTTTTAAACCTGACATCATTTCCCTCAACTTTGAGGGTGTTCCCCCCGAAAAAGGATCATGACTATACACTGACTAATTACACCAGCCTTACAACTCACTACAGTTTTAGTTTCAGCCTAAAGGGACTGAAGATATAGTATGATATAAATTAATTAGATAGACTTTATGACATCCTGTGAATAATCAGATCTTCACCACCACAGGCCACTTATTCCTAGGAGTCAGCAGGAATGTATCTATGAGTGTACCAAATTTCCTGAAATGAAGAATAAATACATGCACACTGAAGAAAAATATCCCTTAATTACCTAGGAGGACTTTGAAAATTCAACTACTCCTCCAAATGACAAAGCTGATCATTTTTTCAAGCTAAAACAATAAACCTGACAGTTTCTTAAAAAAACCTGACATGCTTCCTCAAACATAAGAAAGATCCCCCTTTCCAAGATGCACTGCTTTCGTTTGTGGGTACAGTTCAATAAAACAGTTACTTTTCAACAGAAAAATAAATAACAGATTCTTCAGTTTCTACAACTCCTGTTAATGAATGCATAAGTGTTCCTGCAAGCATGGTGCTTCCTACAGGATTATAGGAGAAAGGTCTTGGGGGAAAAAAAAAATAAATCTTTAAATCATTGTCAGAACCTCACTAAAGACAGCCCTAGGTGGGGGGTTGTTTCCTTCACCAAACTATTCAATGTGTTTGGTAAAAGGAGTTCATACTGGCTAGAAATAGGAGAAAAGCACTGGACCAATAAGCTGAGGTTTGGAGTTTTGATTCTCCCAACTATCCCTGTATTTGCAGTATATAAGCATCCCTAGAATACTAATAGTAACCCTTTACTCAAGGTTTAATTATGTGGGAAAAGCATTATAGCAGCTACCAAGAGGTCTTTTAAGACCGGCACAGCACAGTCCAGGTCATCTCTTCCAGCATTTATGATGTTTCAAATCCTCAAGAAATGAGATAATTTGCACACACCTGGATGCTACTGCATGAAACTGGTAATCAGACTTCTCATGCTGACTGAAGTTTAATCCAGATTTGTGAATTACAATTAAAAAAATACAATTAAATGTTCATAAATTGTGTTTTCACCCATATAACCATATCGTATAATTCAGCACATCTTTCGAAGTGCTGCTGCATTAAAACAAACAGACATAGGAAAAAATGAACATCTGGAAGTAACACATCACAAGGGATAACAAGCAGGACCATGAAAGCAACTTAAAGAAGGGGGGAGGGAGGCAGTGGAAAAAAAAAAAAAAGCAGTGCTAGGATTCCTCTTACTGTCCTTTGACGTTATTTACACATGCATACCCATCTCATACTGATGCTGAATTATTTTATTTCTTCAGCAGGAATAAGGTTACACAGACAGAAATGCAGCACTTGCGCACCTGGAAGCACATCCAAGTCCCCCTATTTCTAAGAGTTTTCTAAGAGTTTTTCAGGGTACACTGCTGTGACAGCCACCCTCAGCACTCTGCAGGAAAAGATTCAGGTAATACAACTACAACTTCTTACAGCTGCATTTTCTCCTTATAAAAAAAATATTTCTATCCTGAACTATTAAACAAACAGCACTTCATCCCAACAGCTGGCATAGCAATAATCAAGTTCAAAACAACTATTCTCAAGTTAACATTTGTTCTTTTCCTTCCACCTGCCTAGCTGTAGAAGGAAGTTTGAATCAATCTTCCAAGTTTACTGCTTTCTAGAGATTTGTATTTCTCTGCTGTCTTGCTGCAAGTTCTGAACAGTTTAAACTCTCAAGATATAACTGACAATGAAACTATTCCCACATGGTTTAACCATGGATTTCCACAACACTAGAAGCTGCTTCATACAGTGTAAAATCCTTACTAATATTTCATCATGCAGAGAGAACACAAAATTAGAAATAAATACACTGTTGGCACACACAAAAGTACTCTCTCGGTCTATTCAGCAAAAAGAATAAACACTCACAGGTGTTCCTATTCACCTTCTTAGCAATGCTTTTAAGGTTACCCCTCTCTTTAGCTAAACGCTCTCTAGCACAGGAGAACAACTCCCCTTTTGCTCATCTGCTCTTTCTGCAGTACCAGTGCTCTCATGATCTCAACTGATCACCAGTGAGCTCAAGACCACCAAAAAGAAAAAAGAAAAAAAAAATACAGGATAAAGAACTGTGGTGAAGAACTCGAACTCTTCTACATTCTTCTCCTTTTATTTCATTGACTACATCATCCTTTTTACTTCACTACCATTAGTTCACTCAACAAGGCATTAATTTGTACAATTAGATTAAGGCTTCTCTAAAGAAGAAGATTCTGACAAACATTCTGTATAGAATCACAGAATGGTAGAGGCTGGAAGGACCTCTGGAGATCATCAAGTCCAACCCACCCTGACAGGACAGGATCACATAGGGCAGGCCACACAGGAACTTATCCAGGCAGGTTGTGAAGAGTATAAGATACATCCATATAATAACTGCACCTTGCAGAGCAGTACAAATAAAATTTTCCTTCAGATTTAGAAACTTCTTCCACCTACACTAAGAAATGAAAACAAGTTTTCACAGTCACCAGGTATAGGTTCTGTATTTACAAGAAAACCAAACGCTACATCAACAGACAGAAGATATTCTCCATACATCCCTGAAAGATGAGAATCCTACAGCTTCATTTTGCACGGCATACTGTGTACAGGCATTGATAACCTCACCAAAAAGATCCTTTGCTTTACTTTCTCTGGAAAGATTCTCAACATAATTAAAAGTTCAGTTTAGCCTTTGAACTTGACCACTGCCTTGTGAGCAACAGATACTGGCGAGATAGCTGCATTCTGAATTTATGATTTTCAAGCTCTCAACTTAGCCATAACAAATCCTTTGGGGGGAAAAAAAGAATTATCTTCAAGACCATATTGAATACAGTCCCCTTACACACTGGTAGAGGGACATCTTGTAAAAAGTACAGTAAATTTTGCCTGTTTCTTGTCCTTATGCAGATTCAACATTATTCAATTGCTATTATGTTTGTTCTCTCAGGCAGGTGAGTGTTAATGCACATGGTCCTTGTACAGACAATACTGCTCCATGCTAATGGCAAAATGATCCTTACCTTTCCTCTTGTTAACTATTTCAGCAGACACTGAAGAGTTTAGTCTCCCGATTCAATTTCATTATCTAGGTTCCCTTTTTAGTCTCTCAGGTAGTACTAACCATCAAATTGATTACATTTTCCAACCACACGCAACCAGTTCCATTCATATATCACAGAAGACCTCTCCACTACCATTCTGCATTCAGTGGAGAATCCAGTGGTATTCACTGATTTCTTCCAAGCTGAAAATGCTTTAGTGAGGAATAAGCCTGATAATAGACTTCATGCCAACAGAGAGGGAGAAAAAAATAAATAAAAAAAGAGCTCACAAAAAGCTGCTATAAATAGCTGTTAATCAACATTGTCTACATTACTGCTAAACATCCAGAGACTCTCTGAAAGCGTTAATTTAATTTTCGCTCATCTTTTCTAAGATTTTTTTTCTATACATGGTAAGGCATATGCATCCCCACTGGATGTTAGTGGATGATATTTTACTTTGAAGCGAACTGTGTAGACCACCAGAATTCCCTTGTGCTCAGCCTCAGAGGGATGGAGGCACAGGTTAATGAGCTGCCATCCTTCTATACAGTGAAGGATTCCCTACATTAGAAGCACTCCCAATATTCTGCAGCTGCAGCCCATTCCAAAGACAGAAATTCCAGTTTTTCTAAGTGACAGTACTAGTTATTATTAAAGCTGCTGTTCTTAATCCACCACCACAATTCTCAATATACCCTTTTATAATGTCATTATAGACTCAGAGCTAATCCCAGACTGCAAGCAGCAACACATGGGACAAAAGGGAATTTAGGATAGGCTCTGGATTCCTCATTTGACATATTGACACACTGAATAGCCATCTTTTCATCCTTAATTCTCTTACTCTTTCAGCTGCACACTGTTTAAGTGCCTAGCTGTAAACTGGATTAAAGCCAAAAAAAGTAGCACTGCAGTTTTCTCACTCTCTATCCTAGAAATGCAGACTTGTTTTAAACACTCACTCTTCTACTGGTTTAAAAGCCCTTTTCCTTCATATGAAGATCTCCCAATTTTCTGTCGGCTACAGAACTTCTCGGGCATTTTTTTCCACAACAGCCCGCAGTAGCTCCTAATCAGATTTCTAAATAATAAGATACCAGTAACTTGCTTGTTTGGCCTTCTTGTATATTATGTATCTTACTGGAAAAAAAAACCCTCAGTACAGCATAATTTTTAAAATAAATCACCAAAACATCAAGCAGAATCCCAAACATTACTACATCTTCACAAGATGTCTCACTGCTTTCACAGTATGCCAAATTATTACAAACATGCTCCATGTTTCACATCAGTTAACATGTGCACTAGGCTTTCAGTGACTTGAAGACTAAGGATGTACATAATTAACTCTACACACAATACTTTAAAAGTAAAAAGTGGTGTTTTTTTCTCTTCCTCAAACTAAACATGGAATCAATTAAAATAAAACATTTTAAGTGGCCTATGTTTAAAAGTATTAATTTTTACTCATTTTTTCCCTTGACAAACACTAAGATTTTTAAAGCTTTACTCTCCTTTCCTCAGCTGATCTAGAAGCTGGGCTGTCATTGCAAGATAACCCAAATCAATTCTAACTGTCAGCTCCAGCTTTATTGACAGGTTTTAGCATTAAGAGACAAGCATGAACACCTATCTATAGCAATTAAAGTATTCTGGTTCTCTAAGCAACAAAGGAAAGGATGCCTGGAAATCAAAACCTACTAATTATGAAAGCTGCATAGGAAGACAAAACAGGTCAAAATTTGCCTTCCCACTGTAATTATTCAGTGATGTAGCCCATTACTGCCTCAATTCTTCTAGATTCATTTGTTCCCCCCTGCCATGGAATTTTTCCTTACCAGAAAGGAATGTATATACATTGTGACATCATCTATTAATGCCACAGTCAAATATTATCCCGTAAACAAACAGTTTAATTACAGGAGCCAAATACTCTTTTCAAAAAAAGATGAAGTGGAAAGAAAATAGGCTGGATGGATTTGGAGTCATTTTATATTTAATGGGTGTTGTTTGATTAAATATGCATTTTGAAATAATTAATACTAATTTTATTATCACAACAGTGATTCACATGAAGACACTGCTCGTAACTGCATCATTTCTATGCTATAACTTAACATATGTTTTGGGAGAAGCTTCTTTCTCACACATCAGATAGCAGATAGCCACACAAGTTTTCTGCTTTAAAAAAAAAAAATCTATATAAAGAAATTAAAACCTGCGCAGTGACATTTTGATCATGATATTGTCTGAATCCGTGTTTCTCATTCAGCTACTCATCGCCTTTCCCCAGCAATATACGGATTCCAAGAGAAGGTGGCCAGCCTTTCACAGCCGGAGGTTGCGCGGAGCACAAGGCCCGGCCAGGCCCGGCCCGGGCCCCACCGCCCCCCGTACGGACCCGTTGATGGGCTTACATTGCAAATACTACGCTGCTAAGCAACCAGGGGGTTTGCTTGGGAAAACAAAGGCCTCTCCCTAAGATAAAAATCCCCCTTGATGCATTTCAAATTTTGGTCCTTGTCTGCCTGACCTGACCCCATAAACCTCTGGCCCAGAGTCAGGGCAGAACATTAAAACCGGTGCTTTTAACCACGTGCCCCCCACCACTGCGGGCAGAAGCCACTTGCTTATGCTTCCATGTTCATTTGTTCCATATGGTTTTACTTCTTGCTCCTCTGTCCTTCACAACACAAAAAACATTTCATCCTATAGGGAAAAATCTTTCCTGGAAAGAAAGGGAGAGTCAAAGGAAATCTGACTGGGGAGCTTGCCTCTCATAGTGACAGCATAAGCACATGGCCTCCCAACTGGATCTCTGCCATCCTTAGTCATGCACAGCTGGTGTTTGCTCACTAAAATACTCTGTTCATAAACAAGCAATCTCTATCCTATTATTGCTGCCATCTATTAATTCAACTTGTTTCTACTATAATAAATCGTCTCTGGCCAGGCAGCTTTCATAAATAGTCATTCTAGTCTGAATATGAATCGTCCTGGCACAAAACCCAAAAATTCTTCCCAAGCTTTCCTAGGGGAGCACAACTGACTGCTGGTACATCAAAAGAACAAAAAGAATCAGCTGTCAAACTAGGCCAGCAATTAAAAATAGGACACAAGGGTTAACACAAAGAGAACACTGTATAGATTTATAGGTCTTGGTACAGGCACAAGAGCTTATACAATTCTTAACTAATCCATCAACAACAGGTAACCCAGGGTACCAAAAACCTAATATTCCAGAAAGGGCTAAGGGCTGTCCTGCTTTTTTTTTGCTGGCTCTGCATCAAAGAAACCTGAAACAAAACTTCCAAAAACCCTACTTTGTCTTGGATGTGGTATCTAGGCATCTAAATGAAATCCTGTATGGAATTATTTACTCTGTAACCATGAGGTAAAAATATTGCCAAACAGACTGAAAACCAGCATGCAAGACTTGGACTCCTGAATTCTAATCCCAGTCCTGCCAGCAACACTGTACAGCAAAGACGATGTCCAAGGCTCTGTCGATGCCTTAATATTTCAGACCATCACTACAACTAAAAAAGATCCATATTAAAAAAATAATAATTATAATAATTACCTATCTATAGAAATAGTGGGGGGGGTGCTTTTGCTTTTTTAACTATAGAAAGTAAACTTTTAAGAGAAAATGGAAGGAAGCTTCCTTTTATTAAGAGGACAAAAAATTCCTTTATGCCTTGACTATTACTCATCTTCCAGTTTATCATGCTACCAAAAAATGAGATGTCACAGCTGTTCCCGAAAGCAGCAAGAACGTACTCTAATCCAATCTCCTCTGAAAACATCTTCCGCAGATCTGCCTCACCAGAAAAGTTGTTCTCAATAGTCTGTGACCTGTACAATATTAGAAAAAGAACACTCGAATGATCAGAAGACATTATTTTTCAAGTAATTTAGCTCGTGTTCTACTTGCTTTGAAAATCTAGTTACAAACATTGAACTTGTAACAGAAACAGACTGTATCTAACAAAGGAAGCACAGACCTCTATTGTCATGTCTATCTTTCTCCACAAGTCCTTTTCTTTTCTCCTTTAAACAGCACAAGTTGAACCATCAGTTTCTATAAATCTGCATTTTGCTTATAAGCATAAGAGCTGTAATGAAGTTGCAGGAAGCTATGATCTATCAACAGAATCACTACTGCTTCCTCAGGAAGAGATGAACTTTCAATAGTAATGAAGGGAAGAGAAACCATGGGAACGTGATGTGCAGTCAGTATTTATTACAAATAAAATGAAGAGGTCCATTGCTACATATCTAAGGTCAAAGAAATTCACTATAAACTTCAGCAGAAGGCACCAAGAGACTCTGGAAAACAATCTCCTTACTCATCTCATGTAACCAAACTGAACATTGCAATGATTCCTACAATTCAGGGCACTGAACAATCCCAGCCCAGATCACGGTTCTGGGGATATTCATTTCATAACCCTGACTCACAAAACTAGGGAACTGAAATCAGTGGTAGTACCCAAATGAACACACCAGCAAATTCAATCCCAAAGGTTAAATATAAACATAATATATGCCATCATTTTCTTAAAAAAAAAAAAATGCATGAAAAAACAAAATAGAGTTCAGTCAACCATCAGTTCAGTCAAGTCACTGCTATTTCATCTATTTCAGCTGCTCTTCACTCATTAACATCCACAAGATGCTGGCCATTTTATATCGCCACATCATCAGGAATTACCAGTACCTTCTATGTTTACTTAACTTTCTTGCCTCAATTTAATTTAGAATTCTTTCTCAGTCCCAGATTTTCCAAATATCTCTGGCAATAACCTCTTCAACAGTTCCTGACTATGTTCTCTCGTTTGTGTGCTTTACAAGTGTTTTCATGGGCTACTGAGGTGGTGTATCCCATTTTTATGTTGAAAAGCAGATGTTTAACTCCTAGCAAAGGGCAAAATCCCCAAATTTGGATATGTCAGAACTATTAAGAGATGCTTTATCTAAATGTAAAATTGAAGCAATGCACAAAACTGCATGTTTGAACAGTACCAGGAACAAACCTAAAAACCACTTAAGCTGATACAGAAAGTTACGTGCAATTAGTTGACAGTTTCCATGGAGCTACTCAATAACCATTGCACAACACAGATCACATTACAAGATCACATTCATTTTGTAAAAATATTACAGCTAATGCCATGTTTTAAAGTTAATTAGAAGGAACCATTCAAGCAGTTCTGCTTTTCAAGATGACAGATTTTTCTCTGAAATCAAATTACTCCAGCAATCTCTTTAAAACACAGAATTAAAAACCATGAAATATCAAGATCAGATGCCATTACAAACAATACATATTTCATACAACAGCTTTAAACACTCTTTCTTATCAAGTATGACTCAGTTTACACAATTTTTTTCATCTTCTACAATATTTCTACAGGAACAGTGTAGATTACATGTAAACCTCACTCCTACCTGTTGTTTTATTTATCTTTTACAAGAAAACAATGCTACGTTTACACCATTAAATTATTTGAGCATACTCTGTATTAAATTAATGCTTTATGAGTAAAAAACCTGCATTATACACCCTTACATTGGAAGTGAAGCTTGCTTCTAAGTTTCATTGCTTCTGCACAATGGAACTACCCCCCATTTATAGCAGCGGGTGGACATAAAAATACCTGTGTTGTTTTATTTTACACTTGAATGGTTCCTACTGTTTATTTATAGCCCAAATAACAATTTGAGCAACACTGAACGGGGCAATATTTTGTCACTCAATTTATTTCCAAGCTTTAGTGAAGATATGTAGCTCCTTTTTATTTTCCTCAGCTGTTTATATATCAAGTAATTTTACACATTAATTTCTCTAGGAAAAGTAAACATTTAGAGCTATAAAAAAATGTTTTGGATACCATCCAGCACTTATTCATATTTTTTTCCAAATCAGTGCCCTGCAGTGATAGAATTCAATTATTTTTTACGTGTCTCCAACCTGTACAAACATCCTCTGGTATGTCTACACATCCTTCCAGAACTGCAGTTGAACTCAAGAGACACACAAGGGAGAGGACACAGCCAAACCTGTATGAGAGCTATCAAGTCATTCATGGTGCTGATAAAATATAAACTCAAAAATCCATAAAAAAACAACAAATAAATTAACTATCAGAGCAAATACTTCGATTTAGTTTATGTGACTGACTCCAGCAGTAACCATTTTATTTACGACACACATGCTTTTTTCACATTCAGGCTGATAATTAGATATTCACCTACCGAATCGTTTGCTGCTAGGGCAAGGGCTGTATTTACTGCAAGGAAAAAAAAAAAAAAATAAGTGTAAGAAAACTTAATTCCTAAATATTGAGAATGTTACCATTACTAACAAGAGAAGATACAATGTAAATACATCACACTTACTTAATAATTGCATTCACTGTCTTGGTTCTTCGCGTCTTGTGCCTCTACAATATTACTAGGTTAAGAGGAACCAGCACCCACATTTCAGTCCATGTTTGCTAACAGGCTATCAAACCCAAGCTGAACTGCAAAAACTTGCTAACTCTAAGTTTCTAGAGGACACTGCAAAGCAATAAACACCATCTGAGTATTTTGCCAAGGGTAACATTAAGAAAATAATTTTGAGGTACCTGCTTGGCTTTTGAAAAAAGTGGCACTGTACTGTAAAACAAAAATAACCCTACCGCTGGTAACCTTCACCACAGTCTCTAGTGAGCTTTCTTAAAACTAGAGATTAGGTAAGTATTGACATAACCTATCAAAGTATAGTGACCAGAAAGATGATCATACACTTTTTTTTTTTTTCCTTCTCGTGATTTATTAAACATGGATATTTTCTGGAATAAGGTGCAATGCATGCTTCTCACTTGATTTTCATGTCAGAAAACAAAGCCTCATCTAACCTGAAAACATCTGTAACAACTAAAGAAAGAGATAAACAGGATGAAGCAATTAAAAAGACTGTGAGTTTGTTTACAGCTTTTATATTTCCATCACTACTTAACTCTCATAACTGAAAAGCACATGCAAGAAACAGTATCTTCTAATGGCTCACCAGCTTCAATTATATTGGAAGATCTCCTAGAAGCTTCAGTATAACCAAATAGCAATTGGTATCATACAACAACAAAAAACAAACCACACAAGCCACAGAAAACACCCAACACGCACACACAACTCCTTCTTGGGTAGCATCTTTTTGCTTTCTTTATACATTCCTCTATGTCAGCTCACAGAGCCTCTTAAGAAAGATAAGCTGCAGCAAGCTTTGTCCTACTAAAAGAGTAGGAAGGTACTGAGAACAAGCTGGGGAGCCAGATTCCCAGCTTAAAGAGCTTAATATTGAGAAAGAGAAGTTTCTTTAAAAAAAATGGTGAGGAGGTTAACAAGGAAAATTGTACAGCCGTAGCCAAGAAGCACACAGCTTCTGTTTACCCCTAAGCTGATAAAGCAGATAAAGCATACAGATTTTATTCCTTCAGTTTGCTATTTAAACAGATGCTTGATTAACTGCTCCCTGAATCAATCAGAAGAAAATTCATCCTCTGAAATCTGGAGACAAAAATACAAATCACAGAAACAAGGGAAAAAGAAGTCAAAACCATGATAAACAAATAAATACATAAGTAACCATAAATCAAATGCAGCTCATGTCTGAAGGAGCACAAAGGAAACAGAAAGTTACTCCACATGGTCTTATCTTCTTCCTGTGCAATTATCATGTGTGAACACTAAAGTATGATCCACAGTGCTTCTTCCATAAAGAGTATTTGACTACTGAAGGAAAAAAATGAGACAGTAGGAATAACATAATGGGAAACCCTGAGTTTTTTAGCTGGATAACTAGGTGGACACCTCATGTTCTCTGATGAATCCCAGCCTATTCCTGCACTCCATTCTTTCTATTTCCATCCATTCCAAAGGGTGTAGAGATAGAGCATAGGACCTGACTGACCCTAAACATTCATATTGGCCCTAACTAGTAAGTTCCCATAACCAGGAGTGAAGGAGAGCAGGGCAGATACACACCAGAAGTTCAATAAAACTTTATTTTTTCTAAATTATTTTTTAAGACTTCAGAGCAGGCATCAACAGAAGTCACCATGGTATCTTCACCCACACTAAATCAGCCAACTAGTGTCAAGAAATATGCACAGAGAGATTTGAGTTAGTCCTCTTGAAATCAGTACAGGTCTGGGAAGGTTTATTAGTTTGGACTTTGTAACTTCCACATCCAAACTGGCCCTTGGAATAGCACAACTGAATTCTCAGAACACCGAGCTAATAATACAATTAAACTTTCTTGGCCCAAAATAAGACTTTAATAGAGCCAGCTGAGTGTGTTGGCGTCTGCAACATGGTTAATCTACACCATCCATAAAATACCTATAGATAACCAAGATGAACTCTCTGAAAGGTAACTTTCAATATTCATATTTCAATCTAAGTGGCATTTAGAAATAGAGCAACTGCTTTATGACTATCAGTATACTTTAATATGGAGAGAAGGCCCAGAATCAAGAACCATGACATCAGTCCTGCAAAAGAACCATGAACAAACACTATCAGTGCTTTGCCAAAGCCCAAACCAGTGTCTGGGTTGGTCAGGCAAATAGATGGATTTTGGCCTCTACGCTGAAAGGGTGAGTTTCAGTAACAGTAAATCCTGCATGCAGAATAAAAGAACACGGGGCAGGGGGGGATCCCACATACCACACAAAACACAACAACCACCACAACACAGCTCCTATGACTGAGACAAAACCAACAGATGATCAAATGTATCCAGTCCTGAACAATAACAGAAAAACTCAGCCCTTTTATTTTCTTCAAGCTGCTCAATTAACCAAATGTGAGCAAGAACACCAACCATTATTTTTTTCTGCTTCCACAGCCAAAAGCAGTTTCAACAAATTAGAAACTTCTCTTCTTTCAAGACCACAATTTCAACTCACAAAAAACACAAACCAAGCCAAACCAAAGAAACAAAAAAACCCCACAAAACAAAACAAAACATATACCACACAACAAACTTTTGCCATATGGACTATATATGGCAGAACACCGGTAAAAGACAAGAACTTGACAAAAAAGGTAAGAGGAAACACAGGAAACAAACAAACAAGCCAACATTTATACTAGCCAAACAAAACCAACCACAACAATAACAAAAAAACCAACCAAAGTGCATTGAAAAATACTTCTCTTGTAACACAATTTCTTCTTTTAATCATTAACTACATGGATTTCAGAAGACCAAAAACTGCTAGAAGCAATAAAGAATACAATATGAAAGCTACATGCAACAAACAGAGTTTATTATTTCACAGGTTCAAGGCTCCTGGCCCTGACAAACTTGACCAGCACACACATCCGCTTGTCCCAAAATAGAGATCCACAGCAATCGAAACATAACACACAGGGGAAAAAATATGAAGGGCCTTGACAGTTAGATGCAGTTAGACTAATCATATTTTCTGTGATGCTTTAGAAATTAGAGGTGTATTATCCTCCTTCAATTCCTACTCTCAAAATGAGTCAGCAAAGTTGTCACCAAACCCACAAACCTCCATCATTTTAAGCACACAATTCAGCAATGTTTGTTCAAATGTGTTTTCTGATCACCAGTTGCTCATCTAAACCACAAAAATTCATTCTCATTTTAATAAACAAGAATCCAGATTCCTTTTTCTTCTCTGTATTTTAAATCAATAAATTCATCAAAGAAAGGCTGTCCGATACAGCTAGTATTTGAATGGTTCATTTACATTTCAACTCTCTTATTAAATGCTTGTTGAACCCTGATTTTTTAATTTTTAAATGCATGGGTATAAACTCCTAGCTCTAAATATTATTTATATGTGTCATACTTTTTATACAAATTACAAACAGATACATACAAATTACATAGGCACCAGTTATCAGAACTTAAATTTGCACATTCATTTGCAGATACGAGGAAGATAATCTGAATTTACTGTCCAAATTATGTTCATTTTGTAAAATAGTATTTGGTATTTTCAGTAACACAAAATTATAACCATCATTAAGAAATGCAAGTGTTGATTGTTTCGCATGTCTTTGTCCAGGAATGTGTTTCCTACATACAGGATAGTACATACGCGTATCCTACGTACGTACTCTTTTATGTATAGTTACTCTTACTACAGATACCAGATTTTTCTGTTCTAGTCAGTCCTTTTCAAGCATGGCTGAAGCACACACCACAAAATTAGAAATTAAGAGCTACATGAATGTGTAATTCACAGCAAATGAAGATGAATAGTAGACAACATTCAACTAAAGAATGATTCTTTTCCATTCTACATACTAAGGAAGAGATCTTTAAACAAATTTCTAACACTTGACAGAGATCTTTTCAAAAGAGGTTTACATCAGTGTAATCTTTTTTTTAAGTTCAAGCAAATTTCTGTAGTACTGGTAACCCATTTACTGTCTTACTCTACCACCTAGGAACTGCACAGTTAAGAGAAAAATTAATTCAAGATGTAATGGTGAGCTGACAGAAGAGTCCTAGGTGCTCACAAGGTTCTGATCAATTTGTGTGGTTTATAACTACTGTTTCACCCCTTGTTTATGAAATGTCTAAACAAGTGGTAGAGAAAATTGGACAGAGGCCTTATTTTGAAACCTTCCAAATAGTAGTATTCTCCACAGAGCACATGACTCTGCCAACATAGCACAGAGGAGCACTGTACAGGCACACCAACACTGCTAGGGAAGGAGAAACACCACTGCACCAGCATATGATCCCCTTCACCCTAGCTTACATCACCTCTTAAGAAAGCAGGCTGTCCCAGGACAGCACTGCAGCATTACAAAGATACTATTTCAAAGCTGTCTGCTCGACCTGTATCTCATTTACAGCCAAGACCTCTCTGTACCCACACAGATTCTCAATGGCTGAAATGGGACTTGACAGAGGAGAAGGGCTGTGTTAGCAGGACTCAGTTACAAAGTAATGACACAACAAATGCCCAAATATTCCTTACAAAGCATTACAAAACGTGCAAAGTACACAATAAAACCAAAACAATCTTACCTGCTGTTGTTGATTTTCCAACTCCCCCTTTTCCAGAAGCTAAGACTACCACCTGCTTTACTCCATCTATAGGCTTCTGTTTCGGCAGCCCGCGTGACAGGATCCGGGCACGTTTGTCTCTTAGAGCCTCATCCCTGGAGCCAGAGGACTAACAAAAACAGAAAGCAAGGGAATCCACATACACCAACCTGCAGTTTTTGCAGAGAATGCTGACAGAGCCCACCTACACACTGAGATATTTTCAGGCAGGCAGGAGCACGGCTTACTTACAGATAACCCAGTGGGCATTTTGTTTAGGCAAACAGTCAAATGTGATCGATCTCCACACTTAGAATGAGGGCTGGTGTGTTAAAATGAACCAAAACAGCACTTTAAAAAGTTACAAGCTGTAATAAAAAATAGGCTTGACCTGGCAGTCTCTTCTGTTACAGCTGCTTCAAGCTCAACAAATACAGCTAATTGCAGAAAGAGCCAAACGCCAGGTGGGAGGCACGGGTGAAGCACAGACCGCTTTCCCACGAGCCGGCCCTGCCCTGAGCCGCGCCAGAGAGATCTGCACAAGGGCCGCTCCGCTGGGACAGGTCTCACCTGGCTGCTATTTCAGAATTGGTACCTGACGGCCTGTCTGCACCCCGCGGGCCCCCGCCGCAGGGATGATGGGCAACCAGGCAGGAAGGCTGCGTTTCCCGCCTACCACCTGGGGGCCCAGTTTCACCACCACAGGCAGCGAGTGACCGCTCGCGACTCCCACAGAACCGACTCGGGTCCAGGCAAAAAAACGGGCAGAGACTTCCCGTCCTCCACTCGCTCCAGCGGCTGCCCCAGACAGCCCCGCAGCGCTAACGCCCTGCACCCACCGCACCGCGGAGCAACCGCTGAACCGGCTGCGCCAGCACACAGCCCGCCAGGGCACCCGAGGGGGTCTAGGCCACGGTCTAGGCACGACCTCCGAGGCCCCCGGGCCTGGCCGTCCCGTTCCCCTCCCGCCCCGGGGCGAGCCCGGCGCACGACGGAGACCTCACGCTTCACTCACCGCGGAGTCGGCAAACGGAGCGGCGCAAACGGCGGGCCCGCAGCCCGGGTGGCGTCGCGGCGCCGTTAGAGCCTCTCCGCCGCTGACGAGAAGGCGGGCGGCGCTCAGTGCCCAACGCCAGGCGGGAGCCCCCATGCCAGCCGCCCGCCCGGCCACCGGCGCGCGGAGATGGGGCCGTCTCG